>KN474891.1:0-92751 GCA_000787095.1 Periophthalmodon schlosseri
TCTAGCTAATAATAAAATTAAACTCAATAACAAACTGAGCTGCTATGACTGGCAAAAGGAAAACATGCTTGAACCAATAATCAGCAGCTCTGATCAAAGTCCTTCGTCCTGGCAAACATTCAACAGGAAACAATGCACTTGATCGGAGCTGATGTCTTTGTAAGGAGACTGTGTGTGTACATTTGTTCCTCAGCTAATCAATACTTGCAGAACACAGTGCTGTATATAAGGTAGTGATTGAAAATGCAATACCCTGTTGTGTAAGTCTAGAGTCTAAGCCCATTTACCTTTTAAAGATACACTGTCATTTTTCAGACACCTGCTTTTCTCTATGTTTTTCGTTTGCCAGGAATTGTCCACAGTGTGGCATTAAACGCACCTGACTAGCACATTCAATTTCAGTTTTTATTGCTAAAAAATACTTCGAAAAACATCTTGTGCGTGAACTTGCCTCTCTACAGATCTGATTTGTAACTTCTGGTTTGGTGGAGTGACCTACTTGTCTCCATGGAGATAGACAAGTTTAATGTCATACTGTGAAACATTCCTGACCAGCAATATCTCCTTTGAGACAAGTGGTAGGTGGCGGTTGTTTAGTCCACCTTTAATTACAACTGGAAAGCACTAGAAACATTACACAAATCAAATATGATGATTGTCTACTGTTTAAGTGAATGAGAAAAGCTCAAATAGAACTGTTAAAGTTACTATTTTACGCAAAATTGATTTTAAAAACACATTAGAGCATTCCTGTATTACCACATGACATCACAAGGTGGAATAGAGTGTTTTCTCTTTGAGAGAAGAACTAAATATGCAGGATTTATGTATTAAACATGTGTGAAACAAAATACAAAAAAATAACATTATAACATAGATCAGAAAACAGCGTAAATGGGCCCTTTAAGTGTAAAAAACACTGTTTGATACTTACATGTTGAACAGGGAGGATCAGGAAGGCCCCGCCCCCTGCACATTCTGTGATGACAGCCAGGAAGCGCGGGTTCACTGCGCAGAAGTTGTTGTCCTGGACGCTGCGGGTGATCGGCACGCCATCGAAGCAGCCCTCTTTAGTGGCCGCTTTACCAAACACGTGACGGAACTTGGAGCTGCGGTACTGAGGACGCCATGTCATCTAAGACAGAGAGAGAGAGGCAGAGGTCAGGGAAGGACAGGCATCACAGCAGTTTCTATTGGTACTCTGCAGCTGATGTCATCAGCATTGCATGGGGGTCTGATGCTAACTGTAGGCACTGCTCTGTCAGAAGCTGTGTTACTCAAGTTAGACATTAATTTGAGCTTTGTTTTAACACAATCAGACGAGAAGGAGCTGACGTAGCTTGAACTACAACAGGTGAGCTGATTTGTGCCGTTAAACAAGTCCCTCTCAAATAACATTACAGTCACAAGCTAGTTAGCATTAGCCAACAGTTTTTCAGTTTGATTTTCAGCAAAAAGGTGAAAGTTACTAATACCTAAATGGGACCATGAACATTCGTATTGATCACAGGCTCCTGAAAATGTGCTGTACAAATCCATTTAGTATTTTTTCTTGAGTTTCAGACTATTTTAAAACTGTTTTTTTGTGTCCCCATGGTACCTGATAAACATTCCACCATACACATGCATATAGAACCCCCCAAGCGTGATGTCACTGCAAAGTATCAATACACATTTCATATTAAATATGCAAACTAGAAAAACAGGAGCAAGAGCTACATAAGAGGAAATCTACATTTCTGCATAAGTGTTGTCAGGATACTAAAATTTAAAACTTGATGATTTCTATACAATAAAAAGAGCTTTTAAAATTATCATTTGGGTATCATACCCAAATGATAATTTCAAAAGCTCTTTTTTAGACAATATTACACAAAATGATATTATTTGCTTATTATACCATGTGGTCTTACGCTAGTTCTGATCAAATGCACCATGAAGCTGTTCAGGAAAGGTCAAATTGTATCCAGTTATGTGATTTTTTACAGTATCAATACTTGCTTATATGAGTATCTAGTTTCGATACTAGTTTTAGTATCGATTAGTATCTGATTTTCAATACTTTTGGCAATCCTACTACATAAGGAACCTTTAAAGCCTATAATCTATTATTTAGAGACATACTTTTGCAGACATTATGCAGAATCTTCTGATATCACAGTGGCAGAAATACTTAATTATTCTGCTCATAAAAAAGATATTTAGATATAGATATATAACATTTTTTGAAGAGACCAAAAAAAAACATTTTCTACATAACCTGCATGATTCCATGGGAACAGAAAGTTAAAAGCATACTACAGAACATTCCCCATATAGATAGATATGTTTTAGTATACCACACTGTGGAATGTTACTCCTCCAGGTCAAATAAGAGTCAGGTTTGTGGAGATGCAAGCCCACTTACAGTAAGTTTGCATGGCTTTCTATGTTTTAGTGAAATTAGCACATCCAATATTTTTTTGCAAAGCAGTCACACAGTGAGGCTTTAACTAAATGGAGTATTGCTTACACAAGTATAATAATAACCCTATTAAAATACATACTATGGAGTTGCTATACCTTAGATGCATTAGTTTCACAACAAATTATGGCAATGTGGCAATACATGGCAAATGACTGCAGAGATATGAGATCATATTGTCAATGTTTACTGATATTCCTAATCTGATTCCATTTGTTTCCATATTTATATTGTCAATAGAGGCACACTTACATATATGGACTGAACACTAGGCCTTTCACAATAATTTATATCAACTTATTGTTCAATATATGATGGAAAGAACACTACTTTTTCAGGCTTTTATTTGCACTAGCAGGGAGTTGTTTTTTTTTTCAAATTTTTTGGGAGTGGTAAGTCTTTTTGATAATAGTAGTTGTAGCCGCAGTTGGTCAAATAATTAATATCTGTGGTACTTTACAAATACCAGAACTAATTACTAAAGTGCTTAATTGTGTTCATTATTTATTGATGGCAACATTTTTTACAATGTGGTTCACTTTGAAAAAGGTTTACGAGATCATGTTATTAAAAATTGTTATCGTGACAGATCTAATAAATACATGCAGTAACCTAACCATTCCTCGGTCTGTAAATACCCCAAGATGAGCACTTTTGTTTTGAGTTAAATTTGTAGCATCATCTCTGTTTTTAGCCACGTCTTGCTAGTCGATGTTGTTGTTATACTGAGAGCTAAGTGTCTGTGGTCCGCTGGGACGTGGCCGGAGCAGCCTGTGAGTCTGCAGCTCTGACGGGCCCTGCTGCTGCTCCTCATCACTAATGAATTAAGGGCGGAGGACGTGCATGTGCTGGACGCTAGGGCTGCACGATATTGGAAAGTTTTGAGACATGATTGTTAAGAACTGACATATCTACATGACTGAGATATTTTAATATACTTTTTCACTCAAGAACTTCAGTTATAATAATAAAACAAAAAATACATGCTTTAATTTAATAGTGAAACTCTGTAAAAATAAAAAACTTTACAGAGACAAAACCAGGACTAAATCAAGGCTAATTCTGGACTTCATCAGGAAAATCATTTAAAAAAATCAGTTTTATTTGACATATTCATTAAAATGCTTTTTTTTTTTTTTTTTTTTTTATGTTGCACTATGACTCCAATGGGAACTTTTACTTAGCTGACCCCTAAACCGCTGCGATACACTGAGTATGTTGTGATATTGATTATTACGTCAGTCAGTATCACAGCACTGATACTTTTGCAATATGTTGTAATGGACAAATGGACATGTGCTACAAGATATATAGGAAAACAAGACACCAGGACACAAGCAGTTTTTTGAAGTTCATACCACCTTAAAATAATGACATCAGTGAGTGTGTTTCATGCGCTCGAGTATCTCCATTTTGGATGCTTGCACTGGGATATTTCCATAGTATCCAGGATACTGTGGCATGTAGATGCAGTATCCTGATTTCTCACCACTGATGCCGTACTTTGAGCAGAACGAATACGGCAGGAGCATCAACTTTCCCAAAACGGCTCAAACTTCTACTTTTTAAGTACTATTATTTTATGCCTATAGACAAAATAAAGAAGTCTACTGTTTAATACAACCATATTTTAACACCGGGCTAACTTCTGTGTTCTTAAGCTAAACTGATGAGAGACTTGCATTTTTCAACTGTTACTAATGCCTTTTACTGAAGCTGTGACAGTGACAGCGCTCCACAGTCTTATGTTCTTATATGAATGTATATATTTCTTTAGCAAAAGAAAAATTCAAATCTGTCAACTGAACAAAAAGTTGTTGCTTGAGTGAGCAGTGAAACCTCTTCACTCTGCTTCTTCCACCTCTAATGGGAGCTTCTCACACCAGGGGCCTGAATGATTATACTTAATATGACTCACAGTTCACACTTAGTGCTCATTAGACCTAGTCAACAAACAAACTATAAACAAATAGGTGTGTTAGTTTCAGTGTAGTTAGCTCCTCCCCTGTACTTAGCTCCTTCCCCACCAATAATCTGACCAGAAGTGAAGAGCAGCCAAACGTCTTCACTCCTACAAGTTTTTGTCCAGTTGACAGATTTGAATTTTTCTTTTACTATGGAACATACCTGGACAACTGTGCCATGGTTGCCACAGTTACCACTCTAAATATCCAGGATCCTCATGTACACAGGGATATGAGTATCCTGATTGTCTGAGCACATGTAAACATCATATCCAGAATACTGTGATAACCTGGATAAGGCTCATGACTGGGACAATGGAGTGCATGTAAACGCACTCAGTGTTTATTGAGAGTGTAAACAGCAGGAGCGGGCAGAGGCAGGTGTGGCAGTCAGGCTGAACTACAAACCTAGAACTGCACTAGTAAATGATTGAAAGGTTTTACTGAGTACAGAGAAACCAGATTAATTAGACCAGAGGCTGTTAACTATAGCAAACAACATGCTATTCTCTGCTCCTGTGTATTTTAAGCGACTGGGGTTGGGCTCGTATTTATATTTGTACTGGTTTATTGATTTGTTCTGAATGATACAATATGAAATTGTAGTACAGGGTTGTCAAAAAATATTAAAAAATCAGATACTAATCGATACTAAAACTAAATACTCATTTGAGCAGGTATCGATACTAAAGTCACATTCACAGGACAGAAATGAATCTTTCCTGAATATCTGTAGAATGATCTTGAGCTGTATCACAACAAGTATAAGACACATAGACTAGTACACGCCCATGAACCACTATGGAACCTACCAGGTCAAAAGAATTACACGGATATAGGGCCACATGGTGATATAAAAGAGATTAAAAGATTTAATGTTGAAAAGAACATTCTATTGTCTATAAAGAATCAGTATTGAGTATTAAGTATATTTCTTAGTATTGAAATCGAGTTTGAAATGTTAGTATCGTGACAGCACTAGTGCAGAGAGCTACCTGACCAGAGGTTCAAACCTCGAAAAGGCCACACACAAAAACTCTCCATTTATGAGTTTCCTGTCACATCACTTTTTACCTATTATGGATGCTATTTTGATGACTTTTTACCATACAAAAGATAAAAGATTACTTTTTGATTGTTAATTGCCATGGAAACAGTCCTAACCTTTCACAGATAAGAGCATAATAACATTTAATTTCTACAATTTGGTTGCATTGAAACAGCAAAGGATCATGGTCTATTTCATGTTCAGCATTTATGCATAAATTGCTGTTTTTGCATGAAATCTTGTGCAGTTGTAGTCTTGTGAGTGTAGGCTGTAGTCTGGGTCAGATACATAGAGATCATGAAAGGATAAAAAAAATCTGGAAGATGAACCAAAGATGCGTTGTGTTGTTTTCAATGGCCTGTCCTCATTGGTGCAAAATCCCAAAACCTTCCACATTTCCTCAATATGTACTAGCGACTCCCACCTGTGTGACGTCAGAAACGTGCACCTCATGATCAGTTCTGACCAGAGCGATAGCTTCTAGAGTGGAGCTAACGCAGGCTCAGACCAGGGCAAGGCTGACTCTTACAAAGCTAACTTTTAGGCACTTTGAAGATTAACGAAAGGGTTACACCTCACTCAGGCTCTGGAAAGTTACATATCTTTGAGAAGCTGTAGCTCCATATAGAGACTTCCATAACTTCGTTAGAAAGAAGGAGAGAGAAGCGCTCCTCCTCCATCTGTGTCCCTGTACTGCAGAATTGGTTAGTGTTTATCTTAGGCTATTAACTAAAGTCTGTTTGAAGCATAAAGGTTGCTTAATGCATTTAAGATATTAAAAAGAGCATATGATGAAATGAGATGTATTTTTATGTGTTGATATAGTTATAAAAATTACCATCGACAGCACACTATATAAAAAATAAACATAGGAAATATAATATGACCAAGTTGTGAATGAATCGGATTATTGTAAATTATTTCTAAATCTTGTTCTCATCTTGTTCTCATGGACGTCATCTCGTGTCTCGTGACAAATCTCCCACCCCTACGTAATAGTTTTGAGAGCCTTTGCCACGCCCCTTTTTTGGTCGACTGTTTGATCAGCAGGGCATGTCTTTAGATGTCTTCAGTGACATAGGCCAGCTAAAATGTGGTGTTGTTGGGGTCTTAAAGTAGCAGACAGGTGGCTCTTGTGACTAACTTCCCCCGCTCTCCTTCTCGTCTTCTGCCCTCAGGTCGGAGGCAGTTCAGCGCTGACAGCCTGGAATGTTTCCTAACCTAAGCAGGGCTTCTGTTACCTGCACAGGTGTTTGAGGGCCAGCCGGCTTCAGGACATGATTACTCACATCTAGAGCGCCCCAACTACCAACTGTACACCCCAGGGAATGGTCTGTGTGGGATGACCTCGCAGACAAAGTTCAAATCACTAAGTAAATGTTTGTAATCCACCACTGGTCTTATCGCTATATACTGACAATCTTCTAGTTGAGGGCTAAATGCTCCACGAAAACCACAAATTGATACTTTGCAGTGACATCAAGCTGGAGGTGAGATATACCCTATGTATGTCTATGGTGGAATGTTCAGCAGTTACTATGGTGACACAATGCATAGATTAGCAAACACTGGTTTAGTTTTAAAGAGTCTGAAAACTCAAGAAAAAATACTAAATGGATGCAGAACTAAA
Organism: Periophthalmodon schlosseri; assembly: GCA_000787095.1. NCBI lineage: Eukaryota > Metazoa > Chordata > Actinopteri > Gobiiformes > Gobiidae > Periophthalmodon > Periophthalmodon schlosseri. The sequence goes on from KN474891.1 coordinate 7,107, forward strand.
TAACTAATTTTCTGGAGCCTGTGATCAATGCGATGTTCAGGGTCACATTTAGGTGTCTGACGGTGAGAGTGACTGTTGACCAATGCTAGCTAGCTTGTGACTGTAAGTTTATGTGTGAGACACTTGTTTAACAGCACAAATCAGCTCACCTGTTGTAGTTGCAGCTAAGTCAGACTTAAATCTGGGCTTTGTTTTAACACAATCTGACCAAAAAGAGCTAACGTGAGTAACAGGCAGAGCAGTGCCCTCAGTTAGCTTCACACCCCCGAGGAATGTTGATGACGGCAACTGCAGTATCAAAACACTTAAAAACAACACAACATTTTGGTATTGTGACAACACTACTGTCACATTATAAGGTTCCTATCGGATCTACAGAAAAATCATTCAGGTCTGCTGTCCTCATAGGAACAAAAAGAGACACCCACACAAGTATGAGTGGAATCAGGGCAGTGCTGTATCTTTATATGTGTGTCAAAGGAAACTCTAATGACTTATGAGCTCTGAGTCTTCCCTTTATTGAGTCGCAAGTGACGCTTTCACTTTTCAAATGCATAATTGCACTACAGGGAAAGTAGCAAAAAGAGTTTTTTTGTTTGTTAATAATGACGAGAAAAGACGAGAGTAATAATAAGAAACCACTTTCATACAAGGCAGGTGAAGTGTCTTGCCTAAGGACACAAAGAGAGAACTTTGTCAGAGCGGAAATCCATCCTTTGAAAACCAAACAGCCACTACACAAGAGACTATATCAACACCAAAGACAATCAAATTCAGGCGTGCAGTACGCTGTCCACCTTGATCTTTAAAACCACTGAGAGAAAAATTGGTTTGCAAGAGGCGTGAAGAGAGAGAATCCCTCCTTGAACAGAAATATTGGACTGAGGTTTAATCTACCAGAAGTGTCCTCAACCCTTGGAATAAGGAGACAGCAAGCCAATGAAAAGCTAAATCAGGTACTTAAGAATGCTGAGGATGAGACAGCTAATACACAACAGGGGCATAACAACCCATAATGATGTGAGCTAGAAAACAAGGGCAGGGCAGTTTCATTCTAAAATTCCTAGTAGACTAAATCCTAGTACTTCAAACCAGTGCCATCAAATTGAAAATGGCTTCTGGATGAGACCTGAAACGTCTTGATTGCAAAAATGGTGTCCTGATGACCACCTTTTATACATTACATCATATTATGCCAAATCAGATCATGCACATCTAAGAACACTTACATCATAATAAGAGCTGTAATCAACTAAAGACATTCTTGGTCGACTAAAGACATGGCCTGTCGATCAATTAATCAACTAAAAAGGGGGCGTGGCTAAAGCTCTCAAAACTATTACGTATCTCTATGTATCTGACCCAAACTCCTGTCACAAGACCACACCTGCCCGGGAGCTCATGAAAAAGCCATTTATGTAGAAAAAAGTACTAGGAAACAATGTATTTATTTAAAGATTAAACCTGTGAGTTATGCCGTTAACCTGACTTTTTACAAAAACCCCAAAACAATTCAAGTAACTTCTCCTTTTTGCTGTTGTCCCATATAATTTCTGATAATCTAAATAAAATGATTAGCTGATAACACAAGTTTGGCCGACTAAGACTCCACCGACTAAACGTCTACAGTCCCACAGCCCTACATCATAAAACATCCATTATGATTATAGTTTCCAATTCTGACACCAAATCCGATTGTTTTTCCCTCAGATATCTCAAGTCAACAGATTTGTTGGTGTAATCATGTCGGTGTTTGCATGTTTTGCTTAGGCAGGCGCGCAGGGGCGGATGCTTTCAGGGCAGAAAGCAGAGCCGCGTTGTCACTTCTTAAGCAGGTTGTGATGAGGCCAGCAGCAAGTACAGAACAGAGCACAGCATGATGGACAGCCTGTCTCCCAGCATCACAGAACTGGTGAGGCCAACATTAGTGGGCTATTTATACACTGCACCTTCTGATCAGACAATACAGACGGCTATAAACAGATCAAAAGCACTCAAATAGAACAAGGAAAGAGGAAGCATTTGTCAATGCGGCACTCGTTAAAAATACTAAATGCTGTATATATCTAGGCCATGGAATTATCATGTTTAAGGTGCACAAGGCATCACCTGATTGCCTCCATGGAGATGTTGTTGCTGGCTTGAAATGTTCAATGCCAGCAATGATATACCACCAGGCCAAGTTATAGGTCAGATGTGTGGAGAGGCAAGCCCATTCAGGGTAAGAATACATGTTTACATTTGTTCACAAAAAATCAGCAATAAATGGTTAAAGGTCCATTGACTTGTGAGCTTTTAGCCATGTTAGAATGTTGTTACCTCAACAAAAACACAACTGGAGTTGTGCTTTGTGTCATTCACACATGTTTCATTATTTGACTTTCTACATCTGCAAAGCTCATGATGTCATGAAGCTGGAGTTCTCAAGTTAACAGCTACTTTTTATCCTTTTGTCCAGAAGAGTTTGGCAAATCCAGATCTGAAATTATCCAAATGATTCTCGAGAAGGTGTTTAAAAACACAGTGAAGCACTTCCTGTATTACTACATGACATCACAAGGTGGAACAGAGTGTTTACAGTTTGAGAGAAGATCTCAGCCTAAATATGCAGAATTTGTGTGAATGAAACAAAACACAACTCTGGTATGTTTTTTTGATGAGTAAACATTATAACATAGATCAGAAGACAGCATAATATGGGCCCTTTAAATTGAAGCTAGACATACGATACTGTAGAAAAAAAGTATCATCAAATCAAAAAGGCTTCTTCACAGAGATGTAGGAAAGATGTGAGACAGGACTCTACTTTGACAAATGTTTAAATCCAGGCTCAGAACGGTTCTGTTTAGTTTAAAATTATGTTTTGATTTGTTGTATTGCGATTTTAATGTCTTTCTTATTCTGTAAAGCACTTTGAATTACTTTGTGTCTTGCCTTTATTATTCAAACCTAATTAGATGAGACCATTTATGTTCAAAACAAATATTGACTTACTGGTGGTACAATAATTAAATAACAAATCATTTGTAATAAAAGCTCCATTAGTCCTTGACCTCAGATTAAGGCCTAAAGTGAGTCCATTTTTGTTCTTTTGTCGCTATAATGAAGAGCTGCACTGCTAACCTTCACAATGTGCTGTTGAGAGCGCCTCATACCTCATAAACATGTACACGATCAGCCACTCCTCACAACTCCGAACCTGGTTTCTGCGCTGGAGGAGGGGGAGTTCAAAGTTTACTTATTGCAGCCAGATATTAGTTACCCGAGTCCTGAAGCGACAAGCGGCTAAAGTACCAACCTAAAATAAGTGCCTCATCTCACACTGATCACTCTTTCAGTTGTCTGTGTGACCTTTGACCTGACTACAGAGGAACAATGGCGCACTAACAACTCCAAAGCTAAACTTATGTTCCGCAGGGGCATGTAGCGCAAAAAGGGAAATCTAAGAGCACTGTTCAGGTTTATGCATATGTGGCTTTTACATTATGTAAGAAGTGTACTGCAACAGTTGTGTTACAACTAGATTAAACTGCAGATTCATTTTACATTCAATTTATATCCCTAAAATTTATTTCAAAATAAGAGACAGATTAGCCAAATAACAGGCCTCCTGGGGACCATTTGATAGAATAAGCCAATGAGTTTTTCCTTGTATCCGTTTGTCTTTTTTAGCATTTAAAGGTGCTATATTACACAAAATTGACCTCATCCTCATCAAGTCTTACCTTTTGTTTAGTAGAAGCTGGAAATTACAGAAATGATTCTAGTGAAGGCCACATGACATCACAAGGAGGAACAGAGTGTTGAGTGAGAGAAGAACTCAGCCTAAATACGCAGGGTTTGTGTGTTAAACATGTGTGAATGAAACAAAACAGAACTCCAGGTCTGTTTGTGATGAGGAAACATAACTTCGATCTTCAGCCAAACTCTCTCTACTTCAGAGAAAGCACTTCATCCATCATTAATTCATTTGGATACATTTATTACAGATAACAACATGATTTTCAGTTTTGGTGTAGCCAGGGCTTGTCCTCAAGTACACTTTTCCAAATTGATTTCAAAGTTGAGAAGAAAAGCAGTGAGCTAATATCATGAATGACACATATTTCCAAAAATATTTAAGTTACTGTCAAGAGGAGTGACAAGTTTATGAGCAGTAGCTTAAAACGATAAGACAAAGGTGTGTTTGCACATGTTTCCACTGAACCCTTTTCAAACACAAGCCTAACACACAGTAACCCCTGATATAGTGTCATAATTCTATGGTGCAAGCCTGTTCAGAATTTCAACTTCACAATAGTTCTTTATTTGTCAAGTCTATTTTACAGCTGTTTGAACTCACAAGCAGACAAAGAGAATGAATCATTAACAAACACATGAGTCCTCTCTACACTTACATTACACTTGCCTGAGATCCAGAATACACTTTTTATCAATTCTTTACAAAGATGTGAGTCTGGTCACCGGTGAATCTCCCTGTTTTCAGATGGGTGTGATTGACAGGTGGATTAGCCAATCAGGGGCATGAATGGTCCGTCCATATCAAAACAAATATGGCTGCGTACAAGGAAAAAAGATAGGAAAAAATATAACAAGGGACTTAAAAACCGTCACAGACTTCTGCAAAATCAATGAGCGAAGCACTAAAGTCTGTTAATCTGAAGTGAGAGAAATTCGATTTTATTTGTAAATCATAGGTGACAAATGAGCTCCTTCGCTTCAAATGTGTCACTGAAATAAACAAATCTGATTGGACGATTACTTTTGGTCGGACTCAAGACGCAACGAAGGGCATGGGGACCAGACTGATATCCCTCTATATAAAAAATAGAGATATCTCATTCTGGATTTGCCAGTCAAACACTACACATCTGAAATTAATCTATTCTCTTCAGTCTATAGCCTGCTAAAAAGTGGTGCTTGGGACGAGTAATGACAGGTTCAGATTTCCTAAAACGTGTCGACATGCAACGGTCACTGTGTCACATTTGGCAATTAAAGTCGTAAATCGCTCGCAGTGCCAGAGATAATGTGTTACTTCCCGCCTAATGAAAAATATGGATACACTGAGTCATTATAATGGGACAGATTGGGCTGCCAATTGTACAAAGACGCCTGAAGGTGGAAAGAGCAGAGCTTTTGTTACAGTCTGAGCCTAGAATGACAGTCCAAGATTACTTACAAGATAATGTTTTGTCTAGTGGCTTTAAGGCTTAGTCGTCAACCACAGTGTCACATACTGAGCATAAAGACACAAAAATTCAATGCAAAAAAAGATCGATACGAGATAAATTTAAACAAGTGCAAATTCAAAGTAGTAGCTTTCTCGTTATTGTTCTAAATCCGAAACGGCAACGGGCAGATGACAAAAATAAAAAGGTATGTGGCAAGTTATGGCATATATATGGCAAATCATTTAGGTCTAAAAAGGAAAGTAAAAATGCTAACCTCCCAAAAACATCAAATCAGGCCCACACAAAGCATTAAAGAGGGGTAGTACATTTCTATAGGGTATTAACTGCTAAGACATAATAACATAATATATTCAGATCACTTAAATAAATGTTACCTTTTATGCTTCTGGAAATGCTATATTCACAGTCCCCCCCCCTCCCTTTGCTCTCTGCACTAAGTCACTCCCCCTTCAGAGCACTATCACAACACAATCAGCCGGATCCCACTAATGAAACTACTGCACATCGCATCAGGTTTGTGAAATTGTAGTGTATTGTTTTGTATCATGCTTTTGTATATTTATGGAAAATTGCCTTGTGTGGGTGACGTAGGCTCGTGGGCTGAGCTTTGGATAGGATTGTACAGCTAACCATAAGGAGGGTTCGAACAGGGCGCAGGAGAGATCGCTAAAATACTCAAAATGCATGGATGACATCTAAAACCTCTCCAGACATGTTTTTAATGAGGGAACAACGTTATAACATGATAGGAAGCTCTAAAATGTTGATTTAGCATAATAACCCTCTTTGCAACATCATCAGACCAGTGCCTTGTCAGAGGTTTGTCTAATATGTTGAATTTTCAGCATAAATATTAACAGTTTTTGTGGGAAACCATTTTTAAAATAGGTTCATGTATAAAGCATTTACCTCTGAATTAGCAACAGCTATTAAAATTTGACACAGCTTGCTTTCTGGCGCTACATTTAAAATAATTGCAAGTTCCAGCCAGTGCCTTGTTAATGGTCCATCTCGTATTTTAGATGGATACAGAGCTTCTCCGCCATCGGTTGCTCTGTATTCTAAACAATCGGTATCGGCATCTGCCATAAAAAAAAAAACAAAAAAAACATCGGTCGATCTTTAATACTTTCGCTCAACACTGTACATCCACAAAAGCAGTAGTCACATTTATTTTAAAGGCTTTATAATGAGCAGGTATCCCATTAGCCCAAGGACGTGTCCATTAAGGCTCCATTGAAAAGAGCAGATGTCCATTAGCAGAAACCCGACAAGACAATACAATGTACAAGAGCAGAAGATAAAATGGACTACGTGCAGACAGAAGGCTGTACTGTAAGCTCACACTGGACACTCCATCAATGCAAACATGCAAACAACACTACACAGGTCAGGACAAAGAAACACATTCATTATTAGTACCAAGACTATCATTGTGAATCATCTGCCCGTGTGTGGATTAGTGGAACAGGAGAGAAGACTTTACATGTAAGGCTGGTAGCATTTGTAAACAACTACGGATGAAACCATTCTGTCGCGATAAGTGCGATATGCTGCTGAAATAAATCTATGAGAATATTGAAACTAACTTATGCCACTGACACAAAAACCCAAGAGCAGATTTATACCACAAAAACTATTCTTCTAAATCTGCAATGTTAAAAAAACCTAAGCTAAAATAAACAAACAGCAGAATGAAACACTTCAGTACTTAGTTTGTATAGTAATGAGTCATAGGAGTTATTAATTCAACCTTTTCCATCTTAAATCTTATCATATATCGAAAAAACAACCAAAAATTTCTCAGTACTGCAAAGAAATTACACACACGATAAATATTGACCCCCAAAAACACTGTTCCAGCTTCATATATTGAGGGATAAGTCGATATAGTCATCATCGTATCAGGTCCATCTGATGCACAAGTTCAGTCAACATACTTTTAATAACATAATAGGCTTTCAATATATCTAGTCATAAAATATATAGTGAATTGTGGATATAAAGTCATAAATGGCAACAAACGTGTATAATGGCAGTGCCTGGGTAGAACACATTAGCTATAGATTATAGATATTAACATACTTTAAACATTTAAAAAGAAAATCATAAGCTGATGGATGTACTAAATCTGGATACATGACAGATTTGTTATAAAGATTTGCAGACAAATTTCAGAAAACAAAACCAAATGTTACATTAACTTTGCCATGGCTTTATTAACACGTAATTTCCTGCCAATTAAAATAGCCTCTTGTTTTCCATTTTCTCCTACATAATCACCAAATTAAACAGAAAATTAAAACTTCGTGAATGCACCCTGCAGTTTTCAAGTTGCGTCACAAAAAGGAATTGTATCTTTTATTTAATCTAAAACAAGAACTCAGTAACACGTCACACATACAAACCAAGAGAGTACTTAAGCTAAAAACATGACACAGCTGAAGCAGACAGAATCAAAACATGAAAATGGTCCATGGCCAAGACAGTAGTAATCATGATTTGTCACAACAAGCTTTGGATTATATGGGTCACGTTTTTGGCACAGAGCCTCAATCTTCCATGAAGCCAAACATAAGAAACTGACCGCTGGTTTGAAAGGTCCTATATTACACAAAATTGATTCTTGTGAGCTTTAACCCATGCTGTCATTTTGTTTCCTCCTCAAAAACATACTCAGAGCTGTGTTTTGTTTCATTCACACGCGTTTAAGTAATGCTTTAGTATTAGTCTACATCTCCAAAGCTCAAAATGCTCCGTTCCACCTTGTGATGTCATGAACCGGTAGTTTTCAAATTAACAGCTACATTTTACTTTCTGTTCAGCAGAGCTAACCAATTCCAGGCCTGAAATTATCCAAACGATTCTTGAGAAAGTGTATGGAGTTTAAAAAACACAGTGGAGCACTTCCTGTATTACCATATGACATCACAAGGTGGAACAGTGTGTTTTCAGTTTTAGAAAAGAACACAACCTAATAAATATGCAGGGTTTGTGTGTTAAACTTGTGTGAATGAAACAAAACACAACTCCAGGTCTGTTTGTGATGAGGAAACAACATTATAACATAGATCGGGAAAAAGTGTAATATGGGCCCTTTAATGAAAAGACCACGTCTAGTCTGGGATCCTAACCACAAGTCGTCTACGGTAGTATTTGGTAGGGTGTATGCCACTGGAAATAGCCTTGACCGGCCCGCGGATGATGTCACTTGTAATGTAGTGGAACTGCTAGACATTTGGACAGTTGGCGAGAATAGAAAAAACTTGCACGGCTGTGGCAAAGAAATGAGCAGCTACTGGTTCAGTGATGTCAAGAAATACTGTGAGCGCAGTATACAGAACGTGAACAGTAGTTGAAAGATTTATTTAGTCTTGTTGCAGCCTGTCTTTTTCCACATCCACGCACTTTTTCTGGCATAAACTTCATAAAATTGTTTTAGTTGCTCCTAAAATAGTGAGTCAAATTAATTGCAATAATTGAAACTTCAGATTTGCGTTTTAGGGAATGACTGAATAACATGGACTTATATTACTAAAAATTCTAATGATCAGGGTTGTAGATTATTTCACGGCTAAATAAAAGTAATTTGATTGATTTCGTTTAGTATTTAAAAATTTTGCTGCATTAAAACAATACTTCACTACTGCTTTCACTGCACTGTTCAGGCGTTTTATAGGCTGAACATACAACATTCCAACAGCAAAGTCTATTTAGTACGAGTTGATTTGAACTTCTGTCCTACCATGTTTCTCGTATACAAAATATCTTTTCTGTCAACAACAAAACTATACAGGAATTTTGTGAGCATGAAAAATCCAAGTTAAAAAGTTGTAAAGCCACTCACCCTGCCACTAGAGTCGTGAGAGTTCCCAAAAGTAAGAGTTGAAAATGTCTAGATCTATGAATGAAAACTTGCTCCTACGACCACTCCTATTGCCTTTGAAGCTTCTCCGGCGATCTCCGAAACGTGTGCAGATCGGCAATAGTCAAGTGGTATAGTCCTGAGACAGTCTTCTAAAGCAGAGTGCAGCTGACAGAGCCGAGTGTGCGTGTGTGAACAGGCAGAGCGGAGAGAGGGAGGGCAGAGCAGAGCACACTCCCCTTCAGAGGGAGTGACTACAGGCAGGTATAGAGCTAGTGTTGTCACAATACTATAACTAAACTATTTCGATACAAAGGAATAGACCCGAGAGGCTACTCAATACAGATTCTGATACCAAGATGATAATAAGAAACACTTTAGACCACAGAATGTGATTTTCAACATTAAATCATCATCATCATCATACTTTCTTTTATATTACACGTGGTCTTATATCTGTGTAATCCCTCAGTCGTCCAGTAGGTTCCATAGTGGTCCATGGGCGTGTACTAGTCTATGTGTCTTATACTTGTTCTGATACAGCTCAAGATCATTCTAAACATATTCAGGAAAGGTTCATATCTGTCCTGTGAATATGACTTTTTTTAGTATTGATACCTGCTCAAATGTGTATCTAATTTGGTTGTTAGTTTTAGTATCGATTAGTATCAGATTTTCGATACTTTTGACAAGCCTAGCAGGTACGCAAAGCTCCTCTCTGTGCTCCAATTATTTGCTCCTCTGCCTTTGCCTCCTTGGCTGAATCAGGTCTCCTCAGCCCCCGTGTTGTACAACTCCAGCCTGGAGTTAAGCTGAGTGTCCACTGCACGTTTTTGGCTGTCCCCGATGAAAGATTTATGATCATGGGGAGAATCTTGAGTCGTAGCTAAAAATCGTGCGTCGTAGGTCTCAGAGTGAGACCGGGACAAAAATAAAATCTAGAACTACTGTATGACCAGAGATGAGCTGCCACTGATATTTGTGTCTGATATTTTGGAGTCTTGGTCACAGAGCCCTCCTCTCGCTGCTTTTGCCATCTCTCCCCATTTCTCTTTCATTTTACTCACTTAAAACCACCACTAGCATGTAGCACTAGCGCCAACTATCTGAAATAAAAGTACGCAACACAAATGAAAGACTTTGCATCAGATCGTTCATGTGGCGTTGTTCCCTGCAGAAGAGCGCATACGATTTAAATTCCCCACGTTCTGTAGTGTGACATCCAACAATCTTATACAGCGAAAAAAAAAAAATCGTGCAGTGGACACCAGGCTTAAGATGGAACTTTTCACCAGGGCCAATTAGCACATGTTGCATTTATCAGAGACTAGCGCTTTTTAGCGGTGATGAGTTTGACAGCTGGAATGTTATCAGGGAAGGAAAGTGCCTTTGTACCATGTACTGAATCTACAGATACTCCTGTTTTGCAATTGTCAAACAAAGTATCTAGGTCAAATCACAATAAAGATCTTGTAGTTCAGGAGTAAATGCTCTGCATACACAGAGCATTCATATAAAGTAATTTATCTATGTGCTGTCTTGTAAGTTATATTGTTTACCAACCAACATAGAAACTGCATTTCTTTGCAAACATTTTGTCCTCGATTCACAATTTTAAACTCATTTTGAGATTAAAATATTTTCTTAAATGTTTAAATAATGAGACAGACTTTCTATACTGAATAAACTCTTATCAGCAAATTCTTGAAAGTTAAAAGATGGGGGCTGAACATTCCTTTAGTCCAGTTCAAACACTTGTGCTGGAGAGCTCTGCTAAATAAAACATTATGTAATGGTCCATTTGGTCAGTAGAGGCTGATAGGTCGATGTGAGGACAGGCTCCACGCTCTGGCCTTTACACAGGCAAACAGGAGCTCTGCCCAGGGCTCTGCCATCGATCTATGGACACATGCACTCACCCATTACGGAACAAGCATGTATATAAAGAGTTGTTGTGGTAAGTGGTAAAAGCAGGCTTCTTTAAATCTTGTTTGAAATTAAAGCCGCTTTGTTGGTACAATATCATTCATTAATGGCAAATAACTACTTGTTGCCCCTCATAATATTGTAAGTATTCAATTTGTAAACATTTAATTTTTATGGTTAAAAACAAATTGATGGCCAAGTAATTTAGACTTTTAAATGTCATTAAAGTTCCTGAAAATGAAACAAAAACTGGACACATTTAATTAGTTTAATCATACATTTTTTATGGTTTTGATTCCATCTAATCAATACACGTTTTATGATTTAAGATATGGCAACAAAGCATCACATCGGTATCAGTTGTATCAATAGCCAGTCTAGTTGTAATCATTTATGATCTTAAAGACTGAACAGCCTTAAGATGCATATGAAGCCAATACGTTTCATTTAACCGCTCACATTAATTCGAGTGTCTTGGTACATACACAAGTGCGGGCAAGTTTGAGAGGGGTAATTCTTGCAGGAGTTGGCTTCACACCTGGTGCTTGCGTAATTCCACTTATAACAGCAATAGCTCCTACAGGGATATTTCTAGAGACACACCACTGCTCTGTGTACATAACTGATAAAGACGGACACACATGGCCCGCTACACGGTCCAAGGGTCTAAGATAAGAGTCATCAGCCCAGTCTCATTTCTATGGCAACAGTCAAGACTACACAACATCATCAACTGGGTTTAGGGTCATTGATTTAATCTTCACCACATCAATGATACCAGTGTTTCACATGGATTTTGTTAAGACTATGCCGGCACAAATGATTTTCATGTGAATAATTTAATCTCATTCAATTTGTGGAGTGTAAATGTCGCTTACTGCCTATGGTTAATCTTTATTATTATTAAAAATGACTGCTTAATTTTATTTATAAGCGCCTTTCAAAACACCCAAGGACACTGTACAGAACAAGTTAAAAACAGGTGAAAGAAAACACACACAATACAATACAAAACTGGATAACGGTGTAATTGGTTGTGTGGTGTAGGATTGCCTGAACAAGTTTTGAGTCATGATTTGAAGAAAGGAACCAGTTTTTGCCTGTTTTATGAGTTTATGATAATATAATGAGTATCAAAGTCTAATTTTGTTATGCCAATTTTTAGTCCAGGTTGTTTTTAGACTATGGGGGACCACCATAGTCTCCTGTATTAAAAGGGAAACACTGGGTACATTTATGTGGCTGTAGCAGAGATTACAGCCAGCTTTCATTGAACATTTGCATTAGAATTAGCATTAGCAACCATAAAACCTGTGCATCTCTATGGGGAAGTTATTACGTTATTACGTTTCCTGGAACGTCCCATTGTTTAGTATCACATTATATCATTTACTTATTGCCTCTTCTCATATCTGACGTGTAACTTGGTCTACATGTTTAGCTGTGCATATGACTGAAATGTTTTTATTCAGCATTCTTCTTTTGAAATTTTATGATGATTATTTATGTTTTGATTTGTTTGTATTGTTGATTTTTATGTATTATTCTGTAAAGCACTTTGAATTACTTTGTGTATGCATTGTGCTATACATCTGTGTAGTCCCTCAGTCGTCCAGGTCTGATCCATAGCAAAAGACCTTCGCTTTTGCTATTGTGCTATACAAATAAACTTGCCTTGCTTTGCCTTGTCTCTAGACCTGTCACAGTATGTCACTCGTATTTTGAAGTATGACATGTTATACTGCGACACGATATCACGATACACGATAATACTGAAAGTACTTTACACCACTCACCCAATAACTCATAAAATCACCAGTCAGCCTTTTTCCTAGTGGACCATATTGTAAAAATGTGGCAGTAAAGCAATGAAGAAATAGCACCACTGAACACTAGTAATTAGTTCTAGTATTTACTGTGCCATAGACTTGTTTTGTAATTTTGGTGAAGTTTAAAATGATACTTCCTGGTTGGACACGGGCAGCACATGTGACATTGGTAGAGGTATGTTACCTAGCAACCATAATGTTGTCATTGGCCCAAACTTCATCTAAATTACAGAATAGTTATGATTTGACAAATAAAAAAAAATAACACCACCTTTATTTTGTTAAATCAAATGCTGAAACAGTCAGAAAAATGGCTTCCTTGTGCATTAATTGTCTTTGCATTTTGGATGGCGTTGTTGGAGTAGCGAGATTCTGTTATAGAGCTAACTGCTACTTCCTGTATTTTAACTTTTTTTTTTAACTCTTTGTTTTCTACTTTTCTTCACAAGCTGCCACTTAACCGATGCAAAGTTATGATGATTATTTAGCTCAGGTACTATCCCACCAAACCAAATGGAATTAGAAAAAAATATATTCATCTGTCAAAAGCACTTTAATTATTTGACCAACTGCAGCTCAAATCTTATATAGGCTTAATACCACAAGAAAATAAGAAAAAATACAAAGAAAGGGTACGTGCATTAATTATAGAGTCTGAAAAAATGTTGTTCTATATCATGTGTTGAATGATAAGTTGATATAATAATTAATATGACAGGTCTACTTGACTAAATGGAGAAAGCCAAGTTTAATATAGTGTAACTTTATCCGTTTAATCCCTCAGTCCCCCGGGTATGATCCACAGAAAAAGAAATATTCTATTTTGTCAACTGGCCAAAAATTGAGAGAGAAGGCGTTTTGCTGCTGATCCAAGTATCTTCACTCTAAAACTTTTGTCCAGTTGACAGAAGTGAATTTTTCAACTAATCAAACCGAATCCCATCTTTTTTTTAACCACTGCTGGCCGGCTGCACTGCTGTGTGTAGTAATTATGCGTAAGGACAAGGCTCGGGTGCAAAGAGCCTGTTCAAAGGTGCTGCTCTGTAATCACACCTCACACAATGGCGCTCTAATAACTGTGTGTGGGGAGAAAATGGGCCGAAGCCTTTGACTGCAGTCACACTGACCTCCTCACAGCGTCTCCACTCATTAGCCGTCTGACTGACTTTATACAAGAAAACATCTGGTCCAGTGCCAAGTGCAGGCTGTCCGCCTTTTGAAAAAGTCCACCTGTCAAGAGGAGTCTAATCTAAAAAAAATGAAAGTCAGTGCAAGGTGTGTAGTGTATGATGTTTAGAAATTCAGGTTTCAAAAAAAATGTATAAAATGTTGGGGCTATATTTTGATTTTTGATTTGCATAACGAAAATTAGCTTTCTTTCCTAACCTGGCCTGTTTATGCACTATTCAACACATAACTGTTCTAATAATAATTCAGCAAACAAGGATATGCCTGGTCTTCCTTAGTTTATCCAAAATGTGTCTACAGTGTCCATTGATGACTAGCACAGAGCATGAAAGAGCAGATGTTATCAGGCTACATGCGAACACACATTTGCAAGTTGCGCGTGGTCGATTTTGGGAGATTAGTCTGGCTTGCGAACATGGCGCCAAACTTTTTTTTAAGTAAACAAAAGCTATAAAAAAGCATGAACATGATTTTTACCATCTTTAAAATTTGAAACTGTTTCCAGAGTTATTCCTCACTTTCCTAACACATTCCTAGCATCCTAATAGGCCCCATTTGACGCGGCTGCCCGGCTACTTCCGGTTCTCTCAAAAAGTGGGGATCCGCACTTCCCGCTCCATCCGTTGTCTATTGGGAATTAGCCGAGTCGTGCTAAAATAAATCAAGACCTTTATAACGATGTAAATACTTAACTGGAGGAAGCTTCTGTGTTCATAAAAGTAGTTTGTTTGTCGAAGCCAATGCTGTGAAAAGGGTTACGGGTTGATAACTTTCAGAGCCCAGAGCGAATTTTGCCTTCACAGTAATGGTAATAACAACTACCATGCTAACAGCGCTCTTACTGTTTCGCAGACAATAAAAAACTATATACTTAGATGCAGACAGCACAGACAGTGGTTATATTGTCACCCTATGAGCTGCTTTTACAATATATCTGTGCAGTTAAGTTTATTAAATGAAAAAAGTTTGGTAAGCTCATTGGCATTACGAACTTGGCAAACAGCCCAAAATATCAAATAGCGTAAATACACTTTTGTATTCTCAACAGGACATCACAAGCCGCTGGATGAAGTCACAGCGATGTCTGAACAGGTCGAAGGAGTGACTAAGAGCGCTGACACAATGCGTTTGGCTGCTCCGGTGTGCTGCTGGAGCTGAGCCACACATTCAAACTGCTATCGGCCGTGACATCTGCTTATTAAACATACATGTGCTAATACTAACGCTACAGGAATGCGGCGAAGACTGCAGCAGGAGCTAAGACGCGGCGTGCACGGTCAGGTCACGGGTGATGACAGGCTGTGGGAGAGGGATTTTACAGCAACATGAAGTGGAAGTGAGATTATGTACGGGAGCAAGTCGGAAGATACCCAAATACTTGACACTTGATACTTAAGCTAGTGTTGAAACTATAGATGCTGTAGTGAAAACTAGTATCGAAACCAGATTCAAATTTGAGCAGATATCGATACTAAAGTCACATTCAGAGGCCAGCTTTAGAATGATCTTGAGCTGTATCAGAAAAGTATAAGACACATAGACTAGTACACACCCATGGACCACTATGGAACCTACTGGATGACTGAGGGATTACACAGATATAAGACCACATGGATATAAAATAAAGTACGATTATTTAATGTTGAAAATCATACTCTCTTGTCTAAACAAAGAGTGTTTTTTTATTACTTTGGTATAGGGAGCTGCATTGAGTATTGAGTCTATTCCTTAGCATCGAAATCAAGTTTGAAATTTTGGTATCGTGACAACACCCATTCTGAAACTAAATCAAATAAATAGGATAAAATTCCATTGTTCATTAATACTTTTAAAATGGTCCTGTTTTTCTTATCAGAAATGGAAGTGGTGGTTCGTCATGGTGTCAAGCCTTTCCCTTAGTGTCAGAATTGAGTTTAATATGTTAGTATTATGAAAACGCTAGAAGCATGTGATTGATTTTTAGTTTTTGTTGGTTTTTTTTCTCTTTTATTTTAGCTTTAAGTTGTAGTTTTAATATAAAAGGACTAAACACAGTAATAACTGGATATAGTCTTCAATTCAAATATCCAAACAAACCTATATTATATATTAATATGAATTCTCCCTTTTTCATCAAAAGTCATTACAGTGACCAACCATGGAGATTTTTATGCCGGATGCCCTTCCATTCAAAACGGTGAGCTTCCTTATGCGCACATTCATAAGGAAGGCATGGCTCAGTGAGATTTAATCTGGCTATGCTCATTTTGTAAGGCAAACACCAAACTGTTGCCTTGGGGAGGTACGATTACATCATAAGAAGTGTCATAGATGTGTGATTTGTGCCCCCACACCTTCCGCAATTGCCAAATCACACATTATTACCATCAGCATTAGTAATTATAAAACCACAAGTACATTTTGATGTGGGTACAGTGAATCACCTTAAACAAACAGATCATAAAGAATGTGAGTGAAGAAACAGTACTTGGTGTACTCAGAGCTACTTTTTGAAAGAATTGTGCTTTTCAGAGTACTTTTCTAGCGGCATACTTTTACTCCTACTTGAGTCATATTTTTATTGACGTAACAGTACTCTTGCTTTAGTAAAGTTTTGGTTACTCTTCCCACTGTGAATCTACAAGTGACTAAAGCTTTATGCTGACAATATGAAATGATTTGAACATTTGTGTTTCTTGCACTGCTCCTTCAGATATGATTTAGTTTCTCTCATTTTTGTGTCTATCCTTTGGAAAAAAAAAACAGGTTTTGTCCTTCAAATGACATTTACTTGAAATTATAAATCAGATGTTACATCCAGACTGTCCTCTTTCAATTACTCTTACTTGAGTAGTAACTTTCCCAAATACTTTTTTACTCCACTACTTTGTACTTCTACTTGAGGAAGATTATTTTGAAGTAACATTACTCTTACTTGCGTACATTTTTTGACTACCCTACCCACCTCAGGTCACTTACTGTTCCATTCAGGTTGTGACCTGTCCAGCTCCCCTGATGTTTCCCATGTCCTCGTGTGTGACTCACTCCTCTATACGGCCCAACACATCTGTTTGAAACAACTGCTTCTCAGTGAAAACATAGCTGTAGCTGCTGACATCACGCGCAGCACTGGAGACAGTCTGGGCAGCCAATAGTACAGTCCCTGGAATCACCTCAAACAAGAGAACACACTTTGAATAATATGTAAATTAAACTCCACTTTTATGTACAATTCACATAAAAGACAAGGGGTCGCGCACATGGTTATAATCCACTAAAGACAAAATACTTTGGACTGCAGCAATTGTTAGGCCTGTAGACGACTAAAGAAACTCTTGGTCAATTAAAGGACATGTCCTGTTGATTGATTGGTCGATTTAAAAGGGGGCGTGGCAAAACCTCTCAGAACTATTGCGTATTTATGTATCTGACCCGGACTCATAGACTGTATACAGAAGTGGACTAAGTGAGTGTGACGTCACCCATAGCGTTCGGCTCCGGCTCATGGAGGCTAGTGGTTATAGGGGCGAATTTGGAGCCGAGGTCCACATTTGGAATTCCGAGCGCAAGTATCATAGCAACCAAAAAGCCCGTCCGGAGCGAGGCTGTTGAAGGTAACGCCCTTTCCCGCCCGCACCGCTGGTTTAGCAGGTAGCGAACACTTAGCAACGTTGTCAATCAAACCTGATGCTAACACAGGTTTGATTGAGGAGGAGCAACCTTGGGGAAAGAAGTGATTCACGGACAAAAAAGCAAAATGAAAAACACCAGGATCACGTAGAGCGGGTTAATATGAACATTTTAAGACCAAAATGACGGAGCTCACTGCAGCAGTTACAAAGAGAGGGGCGACAATTTTTCAATGTAAAGTGAATTGGAGCCAGAGTTGCCGTGGAACGTGGCGGCTAGCGGGTTAGCCACGTCCATTTATATATACAGTCTGTGTTTGTATGTGACACTTGGTTGCTATGCCGACACGTTGATGTGAAAGTTCTATTGTCAGTTACTGGTCAGTTTGGAGAGTGGCTCTGTTGAATTGACACTGCTGTTGTTTGGCTCTTGTTTTGGCGTGGGATACAGCCGACAGTAGCCCTTGTGTTCAGAAAATAAACAACAAGAAGAACTTCGGCATGTTTCCTCACACCAGAGCACTACAATGCTTTTCTTAGAATTTGATTGACATAATATAATAAAAATGCAATTATGACACTGCCAGGAAATGTGAAAACTGATATGGACTCTCTGGGCTCGAGTGCTGTGTAGTGCCAAGTGAAATGTGCACATACTTACAACCTGCAACGAAACGTAGAACTTCATATTTTTCAAACCTTACACGTCGCCTTATTGGAGTAGTTAGCTGCCCTAGATTTCTCAATCTCTATTCTACAGACAGAATTTTAAACAGTTTCCATAAATAGAAAACGCAGTAGTGCCAACAACAACTAGGGCTGCGAGATTAACCAAAATCGTAATTTGAATGGACTCAATGAGCCAATCACAAAGGCTGCAATTTTTTAAGAACCATAATTATCCACAAACAACAAAATATTCTTATTCTGCATACAAATAGGTAACACTGTAGTTTAGATCTATACAAACATGTGCTAAATGCAGTGGTGGAACGTAACAAAGTAAAAGTAGTAAAGTGCTGTACTTAAGTATAAAATTTTAGATATATGTACTTTACTTAAGTGCATTTTAATCTGGATACTTTTTACTTTTACTTCACTACATTTGAGAGCAGGTATCTGTACTTTCTACTCTACTACATTTTTAAACAGGACTGAAAAGTAAAAGTATTTTTCATTATTGTTTGAGACCTGCTGAAAAGTCTGAAGGTTTATTTTTAACACGTTCATAATTTGATCAGTTGAAACTGTCAGGTATGAAAACAAACTAAACCCTGGTCAATAAACAATTGATTCAATTGTTTCTATTGACAAAATTCAGCACAAATCTTTATTAAAATCACTATATTTGAAGATCTATTAACCTGTGAAAAGTACTTTTACTTTTTACTAGTACATTCTACAAGTACATTTTTAAATGGGTACTTCAATACTTTTACTTAAGTATATTTTTTCATGGGATACTTTTACTTTTATAGTATTTTTTGCTCCAGTATCTGTACTTTTACTTAAGTAACAAAATGGAGTACTTCTTTCACCACTGTCTAAATGTGATTAATGTATTTGTCAGTTGTTGGTCTATTTCAGTGTTTTTGTCAGTTCTTCTACACTTGTTTAAATTTTGAACACAATCCTTTTATCAAAACATAAATTTAATCGTGACTGCACTGCTTGTCAGAAAATTTGCAATTAAATATTTTTTCCAGAAAGCTCTTCCAAGAACTGCAAGCAATCTGTCGACATTTTACAAAACGGCATTATGCAAGACGATCAAGACAAAGCATTAAAAAAAAATAAAAATTTGTTATAAACCAGCTTTAATGCTATAAATAGGACAACAGTGCCAGTGCTGCAGCTCTGAGGCAGGTCAACGCCTCCAGAGCCTGTCGTTATTAATTAAGCTACGAAAAAGGCAGGTCTATGTAGCACAAGCTTCAAATGAGACAACAATATTGAACAGGACATTTAAAGTGAATATAACCGGTTGGACTGCACATTTCATTCACCAAAACATAGTCAACATGATTATATTTAAGGATTTTATGAAACTAGAAAAAACGAGGCAAGTTTTTTTAGTAATTATCACAATAACAAGGTGGGTTACATATCCATTACCTTGAAATGATCATGTTAACAATGGGCCAAACTACTCAATAGTTATGATTAGACTGATCAGATCTGTAACACCATTTTGTTAAAAGAAGATTTAAACTGCAAATGCCTTCCCTTGCGTGTTTTTGATGTAATGTTTGTGTTCAGAGGTATTCTGTTTTAGAAAGCCAATTGTGGGACAAATACGGTGGTGGTCAATGATCACATTTTTTATATAGTGCACCTTCAAGTCACTCAAAGCACTTTACCTCAAGGAACCACTCACCCATTCACACACACATACACCAGTGTATACAGACACTGACAGTAATCATCTCTGGGAACTGGAATCGCACCGCCAACCTGTGGGTCAATAGATCTGACCGCTCTACTGATGATGTTTGCGTCGAGAGCAGGATTCGAACCACCAACCTTCGAATCAGAGCACAAACACTGTACCAACTAAGCTACTGACGGCCCAAATAAAGGATTATCTTATCTTACTTCCTGTATTTTGTACTTTTCTTCAACTTTTTTCCACAAACTGCCACTTAAATGATGTAAAACTATGACAAATAATTACCACTACTACCCTACCAAACCAAGTAATAATTATAAAAGACATGAAAACCTGTCGTGTGGACTTTAAAGGGAGAAAGAGGAGCGCCTCAGGATGTAAAAATAGAAACAAATTACAGAAGAGAGATGCAAAATCGGGTCAATAGTAAAAGTGCATTTCTAAATTAGGATTATAAAAAGGCAGTGCTGAGTGAATGAAACAGGTCGGCAGGATCACATCGTCTTAAGCCGTGGTGTGAGCGGCCCGTCCATTCATTCATTAACTGTAGTAACTGTTGTCAAGGTGAGTTTCACTTTCAGAGCTGCAAGAGGATTAGCTTAAAATAGCCCCATGCAGCTTCTCCTCATAAACAACATACAGACAGGTGCAGTGCGGCAGGTACATGGGAAGTATAGTGTCAGTATTCTTTTTCTTTTCTAATTTTGTAAGGCTTTATGAATTAGAGTTTGAGTCAAGTACTAAACAAAGCTGTAAAAATATCTAAAAGAAGAAATATGGTGCTTGTGTTTGCTATGTAGTTATAATTTATGACACCCGTGGATCATTATAGTATAATTTGCACATTTTAAATCGCAATACTCAGCTAAAATGATGTAATAAAAGAAACAAGTCTGCCGACTTCCGGGTTACAAAACTGCAGTGCCCAATGGGAGCTGACGTTGCTGTAAACATCATCACAACAAAGAGCCATGTAGCTGTCGGCCCCTCAGCTGCAGATCACACTAGCGAGAAGCGGATTTCTTTTTTCCATTTGTACCAAGACGATAATGCGACTCTGCCGAATCCTACGCGTATCATCGATTAAGAAAATGATTGATTGATTATCAATGCTACACACGACGCTGCCGAATCCTATGCGTATCACCGATTAAGAAAATTACACTGGAGAACGAAGCACAGTAAGTACACAGTGGGCATGTGCTGGTGAAAGTGAAAACAGGGGTTGATCGGCAATACGGCATCTTGAAAATAAGTAATTAACATTGCTCAAACATGTGCGAATCAGTCTAAATACAACTTTGAGAGGGCAAATGAGAAGGGGAAACAACTATAATATGGTTAAAAGCTCTAAAAAGTGGATTTTGCAGTCTGCTTTAAACAAGTATTTACTTTTTCTTGTTTAGAAGAATTGATGAATGCCTTATACCCAGGACTGTCAAAGATTGGCTCTTGACCACTTTTATGGTAAATTGCTACGATTAAGTCTGTATTGTTTAGGTACAACGCCAGTACTTTAACAACACAAAATAAAATTACATTGAAAATTGTGAATGAGCAATATAAAAATAAGATGCTCAAACCTACTTTTATCTAAACTGAAGCATTAAAGCATTTAAAATCGATGCTCTGATACGACACAGTTTGCTGGCATCATTTTAAATACAATTAACCAACAGCTGTTAAAAAAACCCCTAAATAAATAAATAAAAAATAATAAATCTTCTAAACTAAGCTTTGGCCTGCACAAAGTTTGATGCCTAAAAACATTGTTAGCATTGTGCAAAGTAATATCAACATTATTTAGCATAATTAGCAGTGGAATCCTGTTTATTGATGTAGTACGTCAATGTGCTTTGCCAACCGATAAATCCATGCCGGGCAGTGAGTCAAAGCAAACATTGAGTTAGCCTTCTCAATAGACAGGCTGCTTAAGGTGATCAGTGCGTTTGATACGCCACCGATTTTTAATTAGGTCAAGCGTCGAAGCCAATGCTGTGGGATCAATAGAATTAACAGAGACGCTTCAAAACACTATGTACTTTTCCTCATCAGTAAGAACAGTGAGTGCCTTGGGACATCTCAGAAGGTACCACACAAATGATCACAATACATTAACAGAACGTCTGCTTTACAAAAACATATTATTTATTCAGACTAAGGTCGACTATTTTCCAATTATGTTTGAGTAATTTTCCCTAGATTACATTGAAAGAATAATACTCAGATTTGAACTGAAAAATTTGACCATACTTGTTATGTCATCTCCTTATGGTAAAAGTTAGTATATTTATAAAAGTTAGTATAGTCTCAGTCTCATTAGCACAGATGTCTAGATCATTCTGTGGACATAAATCTGCTCTAAAATTAAATTGTAAATATATAAAAATTTGATAAAAAAAAAAAAAGATCAATTATTTATGTTGTTGACACCTGTAATAGGGATTTTTTGGAGAAAAAAAATTAAACAGAGATTTTTCTAGCATTTTTCTAACTTGCAATTGTGATTAAATTAGATATATGTTTAAAAAGTGGGTTTCTGTTCGGAGCGCACACCGTAAACAACTCCAGCATTAACATTTAAGACTGAAATATGAACTGAACAAATGCAAAAATTCCATGAATATAAAGAACATTTTTGATGAGAATCCATTATCTAAATTCCAATTCATTTGCATTATACTGCACAGCCCTAACCTGTAACAACATTTAGAAGTGGAGGTAATTATATCAAAAAGGTGCCCCATCTTTATGTGTAGACCTTTGAACTGGGTGACATTGGCAGCTGAGCCATAATAGTATTGTCACGATACAAAAATTTAGTTTTAGTATCGATTAGCATCTGATTTTCAACACTTTTGGCGTCCCCAAGCCATATACAGTGCGGACGCTGAGTGGATATGGACAGTTTGTTTTTCTGTTAATCCCATGGGTGCGTGCCACGTGGGAGCAGATAATCCACAAACACAGATGTCCTGTCACAAACGTGAGGGACGATCTACTCTCAGTGATGTAACAGCGGAGGCGGCAAACACAACATATTCAAGTCAAGATCTGTCTCCTCTCCTGTGTCAATAATGGTTTGGTGTGGCTAGAAACAACCACAAGAGCTAATCGGGGCTGTAGGCGTTTAGTCAGTTAATCAGCCGATGGTGGGCCTGTCACGAATTATTTTTGGGGCGTTGAATTTTTAGCGTTTCTTTGTACTAGCGGGGAACTTTTGGTATTTTGTTGTAATTTTCTGGAGATTTGAGCTTTAGGGGGTTGAATAAATTACTTCTATGACTCATTAAGTGTTTAACAATACTGTACACATAGCTTCGTTTTTTGGGGGAAAATCCTGCTTTAGGGTGATTGAGCCAGTGGCATAATGGCATTCAATATTGTCGTTTAAAATTCAAAGTTCAAAATGTGTTATCGTGACAGGCCTGTGTCTTAGTCGACATATGGGACGACAGTTGAAAGGAGAAGTGAGTGAGTGGGTTAACTGTACATCTGGGTTTTTTTGCATTCATATATAACAAGGCAGATTATGTCATGTCAAGTCATGATTCACGAGGTTAACCCGTTTTTATAAAAATACATACCGAGTACTTTTTCTGCATGAATAGCGGTTTTTGCATGAACTCCTGTGCAGGTGTAGTCTTGTGAGTGCAGTTTGAGTTGAGAGTTTTTGCCACGCTCCCTTTTTAGTCAACTAATCAAATTACTTTAGTGAACTACAGCCCTAGAGCTACTATGCTAACGCTAACAGTCTTTATGGATCTGCGCTTGACAAGAAGTGAGCTTCACGTGGTCACGTGCTGCCCCTCCGGTTACATAAGAGCATTTAGGATTTCCATTGTCAGGACAAGTACAGTGATAATCTGTTACATACTTCAACAGATTTGTTTCTCCAGGTCTCTGATATGAAACACTGTTTGGAATATTTTATGGTTGTTACATTTTAATTTTAATTTTAATTTCTAAATACAATTCACACCAAAATACCACCTTAAGAATGCTTGATGTTGTCTTCATTGTAGTGTTGTCACGATACTAAAATTTTAAACTCGATTTTGATACTGACGAATAGACTAATTTCACTTCAAATGAGACTCACTTCTAAAGCTATTCAGGAAAGGCTTATTTCTGTCCTTCGAATGTGACGAATGTGAATGTGACCTGCTCAAATGAGTATCCAGTTTCGATACTAGTTTTAGTATGAATAAATATCTGATCTGTATCTGATTCAAAGTGGGGAAAACAGTAAAATACAAAAATTCCGACGCTAGATTTTCATTAATAGTGTTAATACAATAGATTTATCAATGGTTATAAAAATTGCAAATAAAACTCAAACCACTACTTCAATCAGCCTGCACCTGCATGGTCAAATACACAAGCATCAATGTGATTTATTCACTAATGAAAAACAGTATTGTAAAAATGTGCACAACACTTCACTAATAAAAATATTCACCTAGCCTTCTTAGGCCAAGCATCTGGATGAGGTTTACAGCCACATTTTATACGGCTTTCTCATTACTTGGAGCTGATCTCATTCACACCTTTAAAATAACTTCACCTAATCCAACTTTAGCAACCCCATGAACTTCAGTGGGGCTTCTACAATCACATGTTTGATTTTACTTACTTAAAGAGGGGGTATTTTACTTCTATGGCGTATTAACTGCTAACATATTTAGATCACAATGTTTCCTTTGATTGTTTTGAAAATGTTATATTAACTGAAAACAACAGATTAACGTATTTTATAAGTTTCATCTTTGTTTTTGACACTCTGGGTGCCCCTCCCTTTGCTCTCCATGCTAAGTCACTCCCCCTTCAGAGCGCTATCACAACACAATCAGCTGCATCCCACTATTGAAACTACTGCACATTACATCAGGTTTGTCAAGTTGTTGTGTACAGTTTTGTATCATGCCTTTGTATATTTATGAAAAATGGCCGTGTGGAAGCATGGGTGACGTAGGCTCGTGGGCGGAGCCTTGTACAGGCTTGTACTGATAACTGTAATGAGGGTTCGAATAGGGCCTGGGATAGATCGCTAGATTAGTCAAACATGCATGGATGACATCTAAAACCTCTTTAGGCATGTTTTTGATGAAGGAACAACATTATAAAATGGTAGAAAGCTAAAAAAAATCCATTCTGCATAATACCCCTCTTTAAAAGGCAAGGTACATGATTTTTACCATCTTAAAATCATGAAAATTTAAAATAAACTAGTTCTGTTTGTTTGCAGTGGTTCAGACTTATTCCTCACTTTCCTAACACATTTCAAGCATCCTAGTTATTCACAGTTTACAAGCGCCTCTCTCAACTTTCAGAGGCCAGAGCAGAGTTTTTACGTCACATATAATGCTAATGACAACTAGCATGCTAACAGCGCACCAGCCTTACTTCCTGGTTTGTGGACGATAAAAATGCTTTATAATTAGATGCAGACTGCACACAAGAGCTGCTTTTACAATCCGTACAGGGGCAAGACAAACTTTATTTTATTATTGACCACCCTGCCCACTTCTGCCGTAATCTTCCCACAGCGACTTCCAGAATAAAGTGAATATGAAAAACAAAAATCCTACAGCAACTCCTTTAACAGTATCCAAGCCGTGACTAAGTACATGGTGTGATCCAGCTGGGTTCAAGGCAGGGCTTCGTTAGCTGCAGCCGAGAAAGAACCACAGGGGAGGTGGTGATGCCAGTGAAGCCGGATTACTGCTCCCCGGGGTTTTGTTCTGGGGCTGTATGAAGCTTCTCTATTTAACAGCTACATCAGCTTCCTCGCTATGGGGAACCAGACTCTTATCATCGTGAAGCAGAGGAGGATGGGAACAATCGGCCCCTGGTGTTGGGGATCATTGAATTATTTAGTGTTGTCATGATACTAAAATTTCAAACTTGATTTTGATACTCAATACCGATTGTGATACCACGAAGATAATCAAAAGCACTATTTATACAAAAGAGTGTCATTTTCATCATTAAATGGTAGTACTTTCTTTTATATTCCCATACAGTCTTATATCTGTGTAATCCCTCAGTTGTCCAGTAGGTTCCATAGTGGTCCATGGGCGTAGACTAGTCTATGTGTCTTATATGGTTCTGATACATCTCAAGAATATTCTGAAGATATTCAGGAAATGTTAATTTCTGTCCTTCAAATGTGACTTTTTTAGTACCGATACCTGCTCAAATGAGTATCTAGTTTCGGTACTAGTTTTAGTATCAGATATTTGATACTTTTGACAGTCCGACCTTTGGTGTTGGGAATTCAATGCATCATTACTGACAAGTATTGATAGATGTGTAAATCAAAGTCTGATCTGTGGTGAGTGAATCAATATTGGATCAATATCATTAAAGTGTACACACATGCACGGTCACCACTGGTTGCATAATTAAAGTGGATTTCAATCAGTTACTACGGCTCCACTCAGTACTTCTCAGCATCTATGGCTGATGAGAAGCCAGACAACACAGCCTACAAACTTATACTGAATATCTAAAATTAAAGAATAGGTATTGTGCAAAATCACTTTTTTTTTTTAGCTTTCTACCATGTTATAATGTTGTTCCCTCATCAAAAACATGCCTGGAGAAGTTTAAGATGTCATCCATGTCATGCATGTTTGAGTATTTTAGCAATCTCTCTCAGACCCTAATCAAACCCTCCTTGTGAAGTAAAACATCCTTTCTTTAAACAAATGTCATATCAACATATCTACAGAGAAATACTGCGATAAATGATAACACTGAAAATACTTGATTCTATTGTATTGTTATTGCATCAGAGGCATAATCACAGTAGACCATTTTAACTCCAACAAGTGACTGAACCAATATTTAGCCATAGACGTGACTTATTCAACTCTCTATAGCTCAAATCTTATATAACAACAAAAGTAACACAAATCTCAACAGTCTTGTAAAGAAAATATGACAAGCACTGTGCCCTAAAATATACTGTTCCAGCTTTCACATATTGAAGTGCAATCCTTCCTCATCAACTATAATAAAAAAGACTTTTTCCTCCAGCCCCTGGCTACAAGTCTGTTTATATCTGAGAGATTCCCCTCAATTTGGATTTGGGCTGCTCTCTCATTAGTTTAATGCCGTATTTGGCAAGTGCTGTCAAACCTTGTTGTGGAGCTGGCTGGACACCTCCGGCTCTCAAATGGCTCAAAAATCACTCTCTGTGTCACACTATGGTGATTAAACTCACACTAGCATCTTCAAATATTGTGAATGAAAGCAGGTCAAGAGGAGCCATGCTGGTAAGGGCCTGCAAAAGTCTTAACACTAGCTCTGGAGACATCAGTGTCACTACTGCAACTTAAAGAGGGGTATTTTACTTCTATGGGGTATTAACTGCTAACACATAACACACTTAGATCACCATGTTACCTTTTATTGTTTTGAAAATGCTGTATTCAGTGAAAACAACGTATGAATATGTTTTGCATCACGCTTTTATACATTTATAGAGAATTGTTGTGTGGGAGCATGGATGACGTAGGCTTGTGTGCGGAGCTTTGGACAGAATCTGACAGCTAACCGCAAGGAGGGTTCGAATAAAGCCCGGGAGAGATCGCTATATTACTCAAACAAGCATGGATGACATCTAAAACCTGTTCAGGCGTGTTTTTATAATATAGTCTATGAACGTATGTCACCATTGTCATGTGTTGAATATAGAGCAATGTTACTATACTCAGATATTGAAGAGCACAATTATTTTTTATAGCAAACCAGACATGACTTTAGTTTATTTATGATCTGACCAAGCCAAATACAACTTTAAGAAGACTAAAGACAATTGAATATTTTGGTTAGGGTTGTACAATATGTATCGCAATCCAAATTTGAGTTGTCACAATTATCAAATCACTAAGACTGCGATTATTTAGATGATGCTCCTCTGCAAAGAACCTAATATCTTGTCTTTTTATGCATTTTAGACCTGTGCAAACATGTTCTGAAATGCATGGGATTCTTAGATTAGCTTATCAGTTCATATTTCAGTCTTCTCAATAGACTGTATATATAAATGGACATAGCTAACCCGCTAGCCACCACAGTCCAAACAGGAAGTGATCATAGGCGCACTTCCGGCTCCGTTGACTCTGGCTCCAATTCACTTTACATTAGAAAACTGTCACCCCTCTCTCCGTAACTGCTGCAGTGAGCCTCGTCATTTTGGTCTTAAAATGTTCATATTAATGTTCTACATGGTCCTTAACTTTACTATTGTGTCCGTAAATCAAGATATGAACATTAATAACAGACGAATCAGGCGCCTTCTTTCCCCGAGGTCGCTCCGCTAGCATTAGCAACAGGTTTGATTGACAGCGTCGCCGAGCGCCCGCTCCCTGCTAAACCAGCAGTGCGGGCCGGAAGGGGCGTTACCTTCAACAGCCTCGCTCCGGATTGGCTCTTCGGTTGCTATGATACTCGTGGTCAGAATTCCTAATATGCAACTCGGCTCCAAATTCACCCCTGTAACTGATAACCTTGATGAACTTCATTTAACTGGAGCTGAAAGCTACGGGTGACGTCACACTCCCTTAGTCCACTTCTTTATACAGTCTATGGTCTCCCAAACATTAACATTCCTGGAGTTGTTTACAATGTGCACTCTGAACAGAATCCCAGTTTATAAATATAAATCACAAATCGAATCACGAAATCACAATACAACATGAAAAATTGCAGTTGGTTTTTTTTCCCATAATCGTCCAGCCCTAATTTTGGTTATAAATATAAACTTAAGTGTTGTGTCATTGTACTATTCAAAATACATTAGGGCTTTTTCATATTGAGCTGACATAACTGACTAATCATTTTATTTAAATTATAAAGACTTACATGGGACAACAGCAGAAAGACTTTAGTGAGAGAGTGAGTTACCTGAAGATTTGACAGATTAAAGAGTTTAATCCGTCTTTATATAAATACAATACACTGTAGTTAACTCCTGTGCAGGTGTAATCTTGTGAGTGCAGTTTGGGTCAGATACACAGAGATACGGAGTAGTTTCGATAGTTAAGTCGACCAAGAATTTCTCCAGTTGACTACAGCCCTAATATAATGATGACACTGGTGGCCTGTATCCACGTGGAGGCATCACTGTAGTAAATAAATGAATGCAATAGGCACACGCTCTCCATTTTCTCCTAAAGCTTCAAATGTGGTCAGCATTAGCCTCGGGTCATTAAACCTGAACGGCTTTTTCTATTGTCTGAAGTGTGTTTATGTCGAGACAAAAGTAGGGGACAAACAATAGAGCCAAACCATCTGGTGAGCTGGTGCACAGTGCAAACATACAAACTGGGCAGGTAGTGAGGGGTTGGATAGCTCCACTCTACAGATGGTCCGCATTTAAAACTGAATAGTATCAGAAAGTCACATACTAATCAATATTAAAACTAGATACTCATTTGAGCAGGTATCGATATTAAAAAGTCACATTTACACGACAGAAATGAACCTTTCCTGAATAGCTTTAGAATGATCTTGACCATGTTGTTGAAAATGACATCATACTGTCTAAATAAATAGTATCAGAATGTTTGAGTATAGAGTCTGTTCCTTAGTATTGAAATTGAGTTTGTAATTTTAGTATTCTGACAACACTAACACAGAAATAAATACAATAGAGTTATTTATAGTTTTAATATTGTGTAAGTCTGCAGCCAGAAGGGGCAGCGCACTGACCTGATTTTAGCTTATGTCACCTCAGGCCTGGGGGCACTAAAGGGATACTGAAGATTACCATAATGTGGAGGAGGACGGTCTCAAAAGCAGCAGTAGGCTCATCTTAACCCAAATATAGAAATATAGACGTTACGTAGTCCTATTTTCCAATGTGTATGAATGTTATGTCAACCAGTAACAATGTCTCCAAATCTCATTTCAAAGTGCACCGTGTAACTCGTCTGGTACAGTGTCCACCACCTGCTTGTCCCCATGTAGAGGTTATAGCTTTGCCTAGAATGTTCCACAGTATAGCAGTATTTGACTCTGGATGCCACAAGGTCAAGTTACTGGTCAGATCTGTGGAGAGTCAACCTCGCTCACAATGAGAATGCATGATATTCAAGTTAGTTTTGAGCATTAACAAAACCTAATGAAATAAATGACATTGGTACTCGCATTTCTATTAGTAACGAGACACTAAAACTCATTATATAACACCAAAAATCTGTATTTTAGCTGCCCTCCCTATCCATCCATTTTCTTCTGCTGCTCCAGGGCCGGGTCGCGGAGGCAGCAGTCTAAGCAGGGACTCCCAGACTTCCCTCACCCCAGACACGTCCTCCAGCTCCTCCGGTGGGACCCCAAGGCGTTCCCAGGCCAGCCGAGAGACATAGTCCCTCCAGCGTGTCCTGGGTCTTCCCCGGGGCCTCCTCCCGGTGGGACATGCCCGGCCGCGCCCCCCCATCTGTATTAAATATTGCTGGTCTATAGAATGTTGAGTTGGCATTTGAAACCCAGCACTAGTTAGATATGCATGTTTAATGCCATTCTGTGGAACATTCCAGGCAAAGCAATAAAATCTCCATGGAGACAAGCAGAAGGCAGACCCTAGACCAGAAAAGTTACACAGTGCACAAATAAAACAGACTAAAAGAGACAGATCACCAAGACATTAGGCAGAGTATTGGCCGTCATAGAGACAACAGCACTTGTGCAGTAAAAGAGCATTTAAAAGGCCTGTATTACTTTATTTTCTGATCCATGTTCTAATGTTGTTTCCTCATCATAAACAGACCTGGAGTTGTGTTTTGTTTCATTCACACCTTTAACACACAAGCCCTGCATATTTAGGCTGAGTTCTTCTCTCAAACAGAAAACACTCGGTTTCATCTTGTGATGTCACGTGGTAATACAGGAAGTGCTCCGCTGTGTTTTTAAACTCCATACACCTTCACTAGAATCATTTGGATGATTTCAACCCTGGATTTGTCATCTCTACTAAACTGGTTCATGACATCACAAAGTGGAAAGGAGCGTTTTGATCTTTGGAGATGTAGACAGATTAATAATGAAGTGTTACTCAAACGTGTGTAAATGAAACAAAGCACAACTCCAGGTGTGTTTCTGATGAGGTAACAACATTACAACATGGCTTAAAGAATCCATGTTGTGTAATATAGGACCTTCAGCTCTTTTACACAAGTCCACACACTTGTTGCCAAGATGATCACCCTCAAACTCAAAGAAAAGTTGAAGGCAGGACCAGACCAGACCAGTGAGCCAGCAAAGATACAGCAGCAGCGCGGTGTCCTCACGCCCTGTCCCCGGTCGCCGTGTGCAGCAGGACGGCCACATGGTCCAAGCCACGCCACTGAAACGCTAAAACACTACCACAGCGTCCAATGGAGCCCTTAAATCCGTTTAACCCGCGCATCATCAACAACAAACACGGCTACAGTGCAAACGCGACAGGAGTGTGAGTGATCCCACCTTTGACACGGTCATAAGGGGCGAGTTTGTGCAGGTGCGTCTTCAGTTTCACCGAGGAGGAGTAGAGTTGATGGGGGTCTGGCGGAGCGGCGCGCACGGCTCAAGTTAGGACAACCGGAGAGGCATGTTACAAAGTGCTGACGATGCCCGACTTCACCTTGGGAGTCCGAGAGGAAGAAAACAAAGTAGACTTCTGCAAGCACCAGCAGCCGCCACCGCCACCACCACCTCGGGGAAGAAGAAGGGAGGACCCGCGGAGGAAAACACCAACAGCCGGGGAAGAAGGGCGCGCGGGCGGGGGGATGATGAGGAGAGATGGAGCAGGATGCGACGAAGAGGCGAGGGCGGGGCCAGCCTGTCCTACATGGCCCAGTCAGGTTAGAATCCATGGATTCTCCTCAAGGAAAATAACAATATAATACGATATTTTATGTCTATATTACGCAAAATTGCCTCTTGTGAGCTTTAAGCCATGTCATAATGTTGTTTCCTTCTCAAAGACATAACCGTGTTTTGTTTCATTCTCGCATGTTTGAGTAACCCTGAATTTTTAGTCTGTCTACATCTCTTAAAATGTTCTGTTCCACCTTGTGATGTCATGAAGTGGTAGTTTTCAAGCTAACAGCTACCTTTTACCTTTAGTTTAGTAGAGATTGGAAATTCCAAGGCTGAAATTATCCAAATGATATTAGTGAAGGTGTATGGAGTTTAAAAACACAGTGGCACAGTTCCTGTACTGCCTAAGCATCACAAGGAGGAACAGAGTGTTTTCAGTTTGAGAGAAGAACTCAGCCTAAATATGCAGGGTTTGTGCGTTAAACATGTGTGAATGAAACAAAACACAACTCCAGGTCTGTTTGTGATGAGAAATATCGTCATAGATCAGAAAATATCGTACAATGGGCTTTGAAAAAAATACGCCTAGAGTTAGATGAAAATAAACACCACGTGACACCACTGTATCTTCATATATAAATATTGCTCAGCATCTGTGCACTGCCATTATTTTTGAGGTCACAATATGGTCCCTACAAACACCTCTTAAATGTGACGTGATTCAGTTTGTCGCCCTCTTATGGTAATCCCCTGTAATTCAATTAACGTTACAACATTTGATGATTTAAATGCTATAAAGGCCCTCTAGGGAAGCATATCAATTTGAGAGAGTGTGACAAAAAGTACACAGAAACAAAGCAGATTTAGTAAAATTTAATATCTACAATTATACTTCCATACAGGTGTACAGAATCATTTACCTTTTTGAGTGGCTCATAAATTGATAAGTTACACAATATACAGAAGCAGGATGCTAGAACTGGACAAAAGTTGCAAAAATATCTTTACATCTTTTGACTATTTTGCAGCATTTTAGAGCTGTTCAGAAATGGAAGTATGGACAAATAACATGCCAACATAAATGAGATGGCGGTGCAGGTAAAGACTAGGTGGAGGAGATAGGTACATAGAAGATGCGATGGTGAGAACTTTTGTGTAGAAGCAACATGGCATGGGAAAATAGATTTTTTGGGTTACCAAATGTAATATATATTAAATTTTGAATTAGTTGTTGCTACATTTTATAACACTAAACATTATCCAAGTGACGTCATGCCTTGCTGCTGGCTTCCTTTTTGTAAATAAACAAAATGACAACGAACAGGGTATGAAAATGCATAGGGTTGTTACTTCCGGGTCCAACTGGCAACTTCACATCCAATTTCTAGCTTTATTTTTTTTTACACTATGTTACAGTGCTGTGTTCCTCAACCACAGTCAACCACAAACTGTATCAGATATGTAAATAATCTCACAATTACATATTGCATTTGATTACTAGTGTGTACATCTCACTAACTACTGGTCAGCTTAGCTTTACTTCCTGTCTCAACCTTGTACACTTTGTCACACTGTGTTAGTTTTAACGCGCAATGTGTCGTCACCAAAAAGAAGGGACTGAATTGTAAACATGTCCAATGTTTTCAGTCACCCAATGCGCCTTGGACCCGGAAGTGACTTCACCCTTAACAATCCTATAACAAACTAATGAATAATGAGAGAGGAATCAACTGAACAGCTATGGTGAACATAAGAACCAAAATAAAAAGATTGGCAGAGGAGAGTCTCGTTTTCCAGTTTTTCAATAGATGGGTCTTTTCAGTCAAATGCGAATTGTAGAACCAGACTGTAGTGTCATCTCTTCAGTGCTCCTCTAGTCTTCTTCATCATCATCATCTTCTTCCTCATCATCATCTGTTTGGTCCCGAGCATCCAGGTCATCTTCATCCTCAACCTGTAAGCGCAACATCACAGTCTAACTAGAGTAAACCACACACACACGAAATGCACTGTTTTTGGGCAAAAAAGGCAAAGTTTTTAAAGACCTATTGTGCTCATGTTTGCTATATAGCTATAATCTACCACACCCTTGGATCATTATGTTATAATTTGGACATTTTAAATTGCAATATTCATCTAAAGGGACTTAGCGAACGTGTTTCTTTTGTTGACTTAGAAAATTGTGGTGCCCAATGGGAGCTGACATCGCCGCGCGGCTGTAAATGTGAAGGGGAAACAACTATAACAAGGTTAAAAGCTCTAAAAAGTTGATTTTGCATAATAGGTCTGCTTTAATAGGTTGTTGCTTTGTGGAAAGAGAGAAATTTGATCAGTTGTGAACAGATATGATTTTATGTAATATAGGATAAACAGATTGTAAATAATTTAAAGCAATCTTTTATGTTAATTCTATATTGACCAAAAGCCAGTAAAAACTACAATCTGTTCCCTACATCTTCTTCATGCACTTTAGAGATCATTCATAAATAATCATGTTTATAAATAGATACTGCAGCAAGCTGAATAAAAAGTAACTATAAATAAGTCCCATCTTTTAGCTGAAAAACAATGGAAATTACTACATAAAAACATATTATGATGCTCAAAATATGCAGGGACAGGTTAGTTTTAATGTTGTCACGATACAAAAATTTAAAACTCTATTTCAATAGTAAGGAATAGATTTGATACTCAATATCAATTCCGATACCACGATCTTTTTTTAGACAGCAGAATGTGATTTTCAACATTAAATCATAGCACTTTATATATTTCCATGTGGTTTATATCTGTGTAATCCCTCAGTCGTCCAGTAGGTTCCATAGTGGTCCATGGGCGTGTACTAGTCTATGTGTCTTATACTTGTTGTGACGCAGCTCAAGATCATTCTAAAGATATTCAGGAAAGGTTCATTTCTGCCCTGTGAATGTGACTTTTTTAGTATCAATAAATACTCAAATGAGTATCTAGTTTCGATTCTAGTTTTTAGTATTTAGTAGTGTCTGATTTTCGATATTTTTGACAGCCCTAGTTAGTGTTTGTGTACCGTCTCTCCCAGCTCCTTGAGTCTCTGTCGGAGGTTGTGTATCTTCTGGTCTTGGTCGGCCAGCAGCACGAGGAGGTCGTCCTGCTCCTTCTTGGACTCCTGCACGTCCGTCTGGAGTTTGGACTTCTCCGTCTGCAGGATGGCCACAGAGCTGGTGGCTGAGGCTAGCTCCAGCTCCAAGTTTGCCCGACCCTCCGACAAGCTCTTGAGCTCCCCCTGTCGTAGAACAGATAAACAAACAAGTTCATAGAGGCTGATTATACCATATTGACCTTATTCTGGAAGTTTCTGTGGGCGCCGCCATCGCCATTCGAGTTGTATTATTTTGCATGGGGCTGCTGATCTTGACAGAAAAGAGCTGTTTTAAAGCCTCCTAGAGAATCGGTGCATTGTTAACTTGTTGGTCACATAAACATTGAGCATTTTACACAAATCGACCTACTTTATAATCAACAATTGGTCATGACTTAAATACTACAATTTATTATTATATACAAAACACACAATGTTTTGATGGTAACAATTACGCCAATAAAACAGGAAGAAATAAATCTTTCATCCAAATTAGGTAATATGATAAACATGGTTGAACTTCCGAATTTTATTGTGATGTCATTGTGGTCCTTGGGAGTTGTGTTTTGTTTCATTCACACATGTTTAACACACAAACCCTGCATATTTAGGCTGTGTTCTTCTCTCAAACTGAAAACACACCACCTTGTGATGTCATGTGGTAATAATAATAAGTGCTCTAATAAAGACTAATAAACCAAGATTACTGAAACATGTGCGAATGAAACAAAGCACAACTCCGGATATGTTTTTGATGAAGTAACAGCATTATAACATGGCTAAAAGCTCACAAGAATCCACTTTGTGTGACATAGGACCTTTAACTCATTCTGCTATCAAAACTTCAATAACTTTCATAGTAAACAAAAAAAAAAGATGTGGAAAAAAAATAATGTAAAAAATAATTAGCAATTACATCTGATGTTAGTAAATAATTGAAAGTCTACTTCACTTCCAGTGGCCTCCGTTCTGACGACAGTATTTCACAGCATATTTAAAATATGTTATTGTAGTATTTGCAGTATTTTTATAATTTACCTTTAGTCTCTCCGTCTCTGACGTCTGTGCAGCAAGTCTGTTCTCTAGCTCTGTCACTCTGGCACTGTCTTCTGAGCCATCACTGCTTTGAACTGTGTCTGATGCCTGAAAAGAGACAAAATTAATATTATTGTTTCCTTGTTTAATAAAGTTTTGCCTTGAATTTCATGCGTCATTTACCGTTGTCGCTTCAGCTCTTCTCAGCAGTTCTTGTCTCTCTGTTTGTAGTTGGCTAATTTCTGTTGACTGAGCTTGAACCTGACTCCTCAACGCGTCAAGCTCCTAAAATATGAACAAATGTGAATAATGCATTTCACCATTTTATTTGACAAAACAATCTTGTAGAGCTGTAGTCCTTTAGTTCTTTAGTCAACTGGTTGATTGTGTCTTAGTCGACCAAAATGTGCATTAGTCGACTAAGTATTTAATTTAGAGTATGAAGATTTATATGGAACAACAGCAGAAAGGAGAAGTGAGTGAGTTGGCTGAAAATTTGGGATTTTTTTTGTATTTATATGCAGGCAGATTAAACTCATGATTCACAAGTTTAATCTGTCTTTATATAAATACATTGTTTCCTAGCACTTTTTTCTGCATAAACAGTAGTTGTAGTATGAATTCCCATGTAGGTGTAGTCTTGTGACTGCAGTTTGGGTCAGCTACATAGAGATATGTAATACTTTTGAGAGCTTTAGCCACTCCCCCTTTTTAGTCAAACAAGAATTTCTTTAGTCGACTATAGCTTTACAATCTTATTAAAGTAGATACAAGTTTGAATCATTGACACAAACCTTAAGTAGTTCTGTGTTGTCAGATGGAGCATCTGGTGACTCTGTTGATAGTGTTGCTTCTGATCTCTAAGTGCGACACAGTGAAAAAAAACTATGATTAATACATGTACAATGAAAATAATGTTGCTTTTTCTTATTCCAGGGCTGACATCATCTAACTGATTCTGGTGAAGGTGTACGGAGTTTAATAACACAGTGGAGCACTTCCTGTATTACCACATGAAATCACAAGGCGGAACAGAGTGTTTTCTGTTTGAGAGATAAAACCCAGCCTAAATGTGCAGGGTTTGTGTTAAATGGAATGAAATAAAAAACACAACTGCAGGTATATTTTTGATTAGGTAAACAGCGTAATGTAGGCCCTTTAAACCAAACAGCCCCTACTGACATTTCCACATTCACTTTTATTTTACTAACCAGTGTGTTAATGAGTGAATCCTTGTCACCGAGTTGTGTCTGTAGGAGTGTGTTCTGTTTGCGGAGCTCCTCCACCTCGTCCCGTAGCTGTGTCAGCTCCTCCGTCTGCACCCCGTTCACCTGAGACATGTCCCCCTGGCTGTTGGACTGGCTTTGATTGTCCTTACCTGCAAATATGGAGATACATACTTTAAAGAGGGGGTATTAACTGCTAACACATTTAGATGACCATGTTACATTTTATTGTTTTAAAAAAGGCTTTATTTGCCGAGTCCCCCCCCCTCCCTTTGCGCTCCCCCTTCAAAGACAACTGCACTAAATGTGATACACAGCTCTCTTAGAGGTTTGTGGTTAAAAAAAAAAAGGCTGTGGGTCAGTTTATAGTCAATTTAAATTACATAATTTGAGAAAAATAATCAAAATCTGCACCATATAAACAGCCCAAAAATATATTGTTGTAGAAAGCTAAAAAATCAAATAGATTTTACATATTTGAGCAGCACGTACTTACACCTGCTGGGCGCTCCTATGACATTGCTGGTATAGATTGTCTGACCAGTTAATATTAAAAGCGATTTCTGTGCGTATGCTGCACTGTTATTGCTTTGGTGTAAATTGGGGGTAATAATCCCCCCCTTTAACTTTGAATCACCTTGAATGGCAATCACAGCATGATAAATAGCATCAAAAGTGAGTTTAAAGACAACCTGAGTAGACTAAATCTGTAAAGCAGTTAGTGAGGAATTACACTTACTCTGGTTTTTCTAGTGTTGCTCTCTGCCAAAGACTATTTTCTCAATACAGTTTGCTTGTTACCAGAAGAGCAAATATGTAAAAGAAACTACACGGTGACGGTCTTGGATCTCTGAATGCTGGTGTGAGTGGGAGTAGTAGTCATAGTTATATTAGTTGTTGTAGTAGTAGTAATAGTCACTGTGGGGGACAAACCTAATTTAAGCTTGAGGATGTTGTACTGGTCCTTGTGCTGCTGGATCTGGGAGAGCTGTTGTGTGATCGTAGACTGTAGCTGTTCGTTCTGTGTCGACACGGAGGCTACTTGTTCTTTCAGTTTCTGGATCTCAGCATCCTGAAAATCATAATAAATAAATAAATCACCACGATCCAACTCAAATACTTCCCATTTCAGAGTTATATGTTATTGACCAAGGCCTGTGCTCACCTGTTCTCTGATTAGTTCTTTGTATTGGGTTACAATGTTGTCATGTTGTTCTAACGTTTTCTTAACTTCCTCTTCCTTCTTCTCTTCTTCACTGGATTTGTGAACGGCCTTTGTTATCATCCCTGTGAACAATAACAGGTTAAACATTCTGATCAGCACTTAAAGGGGCACTATGGGGGAGGGTCTGCCATCTGCTTTTCCCCATGGAGATGTTATTCTTTTGCTTGAAATGTTCCATAGTGCGTGGTCACAAAATTTACAAGTCAAATCTATGGAAAGGTAACCCCCGCTCAACATAATGTTTGTTTTCTAGGGTATTTCTGAACAATAAAACACATATAATGAAATAAATGATACACAGATAAAAATAATGCCATACTTTGGAACATTCCAGGCAAAGCAAGAGCATCTCCATGGAGACAAGCTGGTGGCAGACTCTCCGCCAGAAATGTTACACATTGCACCTTTAAAGAGGGGCTATTACACTTCCATGGGGTATTCATTGCTAACACACAAGATATTTGGATCACCATGTTACCTTTTATTGTTTTGAAAATGCTATAATTGCCGAAGTACTAACAAGTTTTATAAGTTTCAGTTTTGTTTTTGACGCTCTGATTAAGTCACTCCTCCTTCAGAGCACTATCACATTATAGTTGGCATGCATCCCACTAATGAAACTACTGCTTTGTCAGATTGTTTTGTATTGTTTTGTATCATGCTTTTGTATATTATAGGGGGCGATTATAGGGCGATTCATCTAATAACCTAATATACTTAGGTTTTTTGGCTCCTAAATAGCTCTTACCATTTAGTCCTAAATATACTGTTGCATTCACCTAGTGCTTGCTGTTTTGACTTTGATATGTTTTTCAATGTATCCGTGATCAAGTGATTTAAGAATAATACCCAAATAATATCAAAAGGCTCAGTATTTTATTATCTAATGTCTACATTCAAATATACGATTGGAATGTGATTTAATCTTTTGAAGCTTTTTCGGATCCAAAGTTTCTAATCCTGTACTTGTCCTGTGTAGCCTGCTGCTCCTTTCTGCTCACTATGAGCCTAATAGAAGTCCTGGCTTGCTTCAGTCCTAAGTCAGGTCTGGTAAAGACTTTGAATTAGCACTTTGAACTACTTTGTGTATGAATTGTGCAATACAAATAAACTTGCCTTGCCTATAACATCTGTGAAAGCTCAAAAAAGTTGATTTTGCGTAATACCCCCTCTTTAATGACTACATCAAAAAGATGCTGCTGACCCTCCAGATCTTTGACTAGTTTGGTGAACTCATGGTCGAAGAGCATTTGCTCTGGAGAGGGGAACACTGGCTGTGGTTTCTGCGCCGCTCGGGAGTACAGCTCATGTTTTGTGATAAAACCCAGTTTCTCTACAAAGTTCTCTTTTCCAATTCGCTTCTCTATCAGCTGTTTTAGCTTCTCCCTGGAAAAAAAAAATCACAATTGTACACATTACATAACCATTATCTGTTGACACTTACAGGTAAGATTAGGTAACATACACCTTAACTCCATATATTAACACTTACAGATGATAATCACTATATCAACTTATCATTCAATATATGAAAGCTGGAACAATACATTTTGGGGCTCTGTATTTACCGTGTGTTTTATTCTATTTTATTTTTGTATGTAATGTGGTAATATCTGAGCTGTAGAGGGTAGATGAATTACTTCTATGGCCAACTATTGGTTCATTCTGCTGTTTATTTGTTGCAGCTCAGGCCTTTTAATGATACTGTATACTTGGTTTACTGGGATTATCCTGCTTTATTGTTATTGTGTCAGTGTCTTAAAGTAGTTTCAATATTATTCATTCATGATGATATTCCTCTGTAGCAATATAATGTGCTTCAAAATGTGGTATCGTGACAACTTTAAGGCATGCATTGTTTTCCTGAAATACACAAACATTTAGTAATTTACAATCGTTTCCCTTCAGTGAACTGGTGTGAACTTACTTTGTGTAGTTCTCTAGTGAGTTGTCATTGTAGTAGATGCAGATGCCAAGAAGCAGGGCACACAAACCCTGCACGAGCCGTTCATCCTCTCCCAGGTTCTCCGAGATTTGTGCTGTCAACTGTTTCATTCCCAAGTAAAGGATGTATAAGGGGTCATGATAATATAGGGTTCTTAAAAGTACAGAAAATCAGATACTAATCAATACTAAAACTAGTATCGAAAGTAGATACTCATTTGAGCAGGTATCGATACTAAAAAAGTCACATTCACAGGACAGAAATGAACCTTTCCTGAATATCTTTAGAATGATCTTATACTTGTTCAGATACAGTTCAAGACCACATAGACTAGTATACGCCCATGGACCACTATGGAAACGACCTGAACGACTGAGGGATTACACAGATATAAGGCCACGTGGGAATACAAAAGAAAGTACAATGATTTAATGTTCAAAATCACATTCTATTGTCTAAATAGAGGATGTTTTTTATTATCATTGTGGTATCAGAATCAGTATTGAGTATCGAGTCTATTCCTTACTATCACTTAGTGTCACAATACTAAAATCTCAAACTTGATTTTGCTACCATCTTAAACAGTACAATATCTAGTGCTTTGTTTACAGTGTGCTTTTTGAATCAACAGTCTGTAAATGAAGGATACAAATGGAACGTTTTCCTGGTTGTGTAGAAAGTGTGTGACGGCGATGGGACAGTTGCTGATCCAGGTGCAAAGCAGCATGAGGAGCCCCACTCTGGTCTGCA
The DNA here is from genome assembly GCA_000787095.1 of Periophthalmodon schlosseri. NCBI lineage: Eukaryota > Metazoa > Chordata > Actinopteri > Gobiiformes > Gobiidae > Periophthalmodon > Periophthalmodon schlosseri. The sequence continues at coordinate 48,217 of KN474891.1, forward strand.
CTTTACTGCCCTGAGGAAGACAACACATCAAACGTCAATCACACACCTTATGCTATAAAGCTAACCAAGAGAGACACATTATGATGGCAACATGTCCATTTATAGCCTCATGGTCAAAATACTTCTGACCATGTTTTTGTGGCCGTATGAGGACATGTAGCATTGCATTATACTGTATACTACCAGTCAAAAGTTTGGACAAACTTTTGCATTCCAGTAACCTGGCTTTGAAAAATGAAATAGTAAGAGTTTTGCCCAAGTGTTCTTCTGGTTGAGGTTCAGGCAACGCTTAAAGCAGGACAGAGGCACTCGTGGGATTTAGAAAATATTAAAAAGCCTTTATTGAATCATGGCTGATTTCTTTAAAAACTCCAACGTGTATCGACCTTACTGGGCCTTCATCAGGACATAAATATTAAAATTGTAATATCTATGCCCTGATCATCATCACCATTTATTTTTCTTCTTTACTTTCATGATTATTTACATTGTAGATTCTCACTGAAGGCATACAGACTATGAATAGACACATATGGAATGTGGTAAACAAGAAATAAACTCAAAATCTGTTTTAGATAAAAATAAATAAATAAAAATAGCCACCCTTTGCTTTGAACCCTGCTTTGCCATTTTGTCATTTCTTGACCCTGACAAATGAAAGCCATTTCAGGAGACTATCATGAAGCTCACTGAGAGAAGGCCAAGGGTGCACAGCAAAGCAAAGGGTGGCTACTTTGAGGAATTTGAACCAAATGTTTATTATGATTATTATTTCACTTTTTTCCTTACACAATTCCATATATCTTGCATCATATATTTGATGTCTTCTGTATGCATCTAAAATGTAGAAAGTTGTAAACATAAAAGACAGAAAAAAAAAAAAATAGAATGAGAAGGTGTGTCCAAACTTTTGACTGGTAGTGTAGCTCTGACCATGTTTCAGTGTGTGTCCTTTTTAGGACATGTAGCGTGGCATTACATTATATTGCATGTGACATCTAATATTCTAAAGTACTACAATTTATATAATAATATACAGCTTCAGAAACCAAGCTGTATTTAATGTTAACAGAATACATAATAAAATGTTCTAACTGTTAGTTACTGTTATAACAAATGATAAGCAGAACATGCAATGCATTTATGTAAGCTACATTTCATCAAAGCAAGAGCTAAAACAGCACTGTTTGACAGTTTTCTTCTTCAACCATTGGTATCAATAATTCATAATATTTCTACAATTAAAATAACAGCACATGCAAAGCAATAATTCTGAAATAAATATATTTGCCCATGCAATTCCATGACAAAGGATAAAGTTGCTTTTTTGATCCAAATGGCTCCATGACAATGTGGTTGTGTTCAAAACTCAGTCAGTCTCATGGAGTTTGGAAAGGCAGCAGTGTCAGGTCTACAGCAGTGAAGCAGGTGTATGCAAATCTAATACAAACATGCTTTACAATCCTCACAGTGCTCCAGCAGCAAACACATGTAAAATACTCTATGTCCTGTATTGTGGCTAATTTCATCTGCATTCCAACTGCAATGACTGGGGGATCAATCACCTTTTGAGACTTTGTCTTGGACAGAATGCAACAGTGACAAAAACAAGAGGAAAATAATGACTAACTATCAATGTAGTGAAAACTATGAATGATCTAAAATCCACATCACATAACACTGTAATTAATACGACTGCGTTTGATTCCGTCCTAACTCAGCCTCTTATTGTGCTTGTGATAAACTACAGCACTTCCAAAATGTATGTTGTTTAAAAAGTTGATAATGTTTGCATGACAAACCAGTGAGTCAACATTTCAAGATTTTCCTCAAGAACAGGAACAACTTGTAACTAAAAGAATCCGTGTAATCTTGGAGCTTGGAGGTTAGAGTCTGAGCAATTGTTCTTAATAAAATATATTGTGGGGTTAATTTTCAAACAAATCAGGACGATATATGGCAATAAAAGTATTTTTAAGATGACTAGCCATCAGAAATATATTCTAAACCAAATATTCTTCTATTACCACTTCTAAGGGCAGAAGAAAAGGATACAAATTAAATCCAATTTTTAACACTAATAAACACTGAACAGAGGAACAAAAATCAAGAACACACTCAGTACAGATTCATCATTCATTTCATGGTTCAAATGACTTATTTTTGTCATCAAGTAAAAAAATAAGTTTAGTAGATCTCTTGTGGAATAACACACATTTGTGACGTTAAAGAGTAAATGCTTGTAGCCTTCTCCACAACACATTTTTGCTCCTGAGTGATTTGAATATTTGAGCTCATTTCATCTTAAACCTGAATAGTTAGTAACACAGATTCAGTATCACACAGAAAAAAAGCTGATGGAAACCTCAAAGTTGAAATTCACAGCAAACACTTAATAGCTGAGCAGGTTAGGAGGACACTAGGAGCAAAGGAACTCCTAAAATAGCAGCATCGTGTATCTGTAATAACCACCCCAGCAGAAGAGGGAGGGTAAGGTCTAGGGCTGCACCATTTTGGAGAAAGATTGAACAGATTTTTCTGAAAATTTCCACGTTTAGATTTGTGATTAATATTTAAAATGCAGAATTCGGTTCAGAGTGCGCATAAGAAGACTGAAACTGATAAACTAATACGAGAATCACATACATTTTTAGAACACAGCAAATTAGTTTGGAGAGGTTTAAACTACAGGTAAAGAAAGATGTAACCATTTTGTTCTTTTGGGGAGGACATTTTATTATCTAAATAATTGCAGCATTTGTGATTTGACAATTGTGCCAACTCAAATTGCGATTTCAATTTGTGATGTATTGTGCAGCCCTAGCAGGGTCATATTCCATCAGCGGAAACCTTCAACAATTGGGTCAGAAGGACACCATGACAACTAACGCCAAGCTTGCGTTGCCACCCCAAACATACAAAACACTCATTACACGCATTACTTACCCGTCTGGCGATCTTATCACCCTGAAAAACCACAACAACCAACAGGGCTCTAATCACTGCTGAACAAATGTGTATGGTCACAGGTGGGTAGAGTGGGTAGAGTAGCCAAAGACTGTACTCAAGTTACTTCAAAATAATATTACTCAAGTAGTAGTACAAAGTAGTGGTCCAAGAAATTACTCAAGTAAAAATAAAAACATATTTGTGAAAGCTACGACTCAAGTAAGAGTAACTTAAAGAGTAGCTGTCATCTGATTTATAATTTGATGTTAATTTGAAGCAGAAAGGAATCCCGCAGAACATAATGTAATTTGAAGGACAAAACATTCAATACTGCACAAAATCTGATATTTTCAAACAATAGACATACAAATGAGAAAAACGAAATCATAACTGAAGGAGCAGTGCAAGGAACTAAATTTTCCAAATCATTTCATATTAAGTAAGAGTAACCTGAACTTTTACACAAGAGAGAGTACTGTTACTTCAATAAAAAAATATTACTCAAATAGAAGTAAAAGTATGCTGCTATAAAAGTACTCTAAAAAGTACAATTTCTTTACAAAAGTTACTCAAGTAAATGTAACTGAGTACTACCATCTCTGTGTATGGCTGCCCCTCAGCCTGCCTCAGTCCCGCCTCTATCACAGTGCTTACCTGGGACAGGATGTTGGTGCACTGTTGCAGCAGGGACACAGGGGGCTTGCCCAGACTCGTGGCCAGTTGGACCCTCAGCAGCTGCTCCTTCTGTGAGAGGTTCTCCTGCAGCGCGTGAGCCAGAGCCACGGCTGCGCACCAGTTAGACAGAGAGTCAGCGGAGAACAGGCCTCCACACAGCAGCTGGCCGGCCGAGATGGAGTTAGCTGAGAGCAGAAAACAGCTGCTATGAATGGGTATTACAAATAGGGATGTCAAAAATATTGAAACACAGATACTAATCAATACTAGGGTTGTATTAGACTAAAGAAATTCTTGGTTTGATTAAAGACATGTCCTGATTGATTAGTCAACTAAAAAGGGTGCAGGACAAAAGCTCTAAAAACTATTACGTATCTCTATGTATCTGACCCGAACTGCACTCACAAGACTACACCTGCACAGGAGTTATAAAAAACTTTTTATGCACTATTTATATAGATAAAAGTACTAGCAAATAATGCATTTATATAATGCCTGATTCAACATGTGAATCATGAGTTTCATCTGACTTTTTACATATAAATATCAAATCTTCGGCTAAGTCACTCACTCACTTCTCCTTTCTGCTGTTGTCCCATGTAAATCCTTATGATCTAAATAAAATAATTAGTCTACTAAAACGCTATTGACCGATTCATCAACTAAGTGCCTTAATCCTTAATAGTATCGAAATTTAAGCAAGTACTGAAAAAAAAAAAAAAATCACATAACTGGATAAAATTTTACCTTTCCTGAACAGTTTCATCTTGAGTTTTATCAGAACTAGTGTAAGACCGCATGGTATAATAAACAAATATTACTTTGTGTTGAAATTTACAATATTGTCCAAAAAAGAGCTTTTAATATTATCATTTGGGTATCAAACTCTGTATTGAGTATCGAGTCTATTCTTTAGTTTTCAAGTTAACAGCTACCTTTTACATTTTGTTCAGTAGAGACAGGCAATTTCAGAGATGAAATGATCCAAATGATTCTAGTGAAGGTGTTTGGAATTTAAAAACACAGTGGAGCACTTCCTGAATATGACATCATAAGGTGAAACCGAGTGTTATGAGTTTGAGAGAAGTACACAGCCTAAATATGCACGGTTCACGTGTTGAACATGTGTGAATGAAACAAAAACAAAACTCCAGGTATGTTTTTGATGAAACAACAATGTAATATAGATCAGAAAACAGCGTAATATGGCATGTAGCATAAATTTGTGGGCCTTGCTATGGATTTTAAAAGCTTATATCAGTTATCAGCCACAGCAGCAAGACATAGAATCCATATCGGATAATCCCTATGTAAAAGGATGGAGACTTTGTCCATAGAAACCTACTGAATTTTACTTACCGTCAATAGTGGATGGAAGGAGTGTTGCTACGATCTCCCCCTGGCCTTTTTGGTTTTTGTATAAGAAACACTGGAAACAGTAGAGGACAGCACATCGAAGCACAAACGGTTGTCGCTCATTGACCATAGACATGAGCAACACCACAATGGCTGGTCTAGGGACAAATAGGAAAAACAGAGTAATTAATTTCCAATAGATCCGACATATTTTTAAGTAATAGTTTATATTCTACAGTAACTATATTAGAGGCTTGCCTTGGTGGGTTTGAGGGTGCGTTAACAGAGGCAAAGTAGTCCTGGTTGTCTTGTGAGCCTCTTATGACTTCTGACACAGTGTTAATGGTCTGAAAGATGATATAATGAAACATGTCAGAAATGTGTTTTTTATTAATCGGTGCTTGTTCTTGGAGTGTGAGCTTTTTACCTCCGTGAGGATGTCAGCAGGGACCCCGGTGGCCATGAGGATGGTGCACAGCTGCTGCAGTAAACCACACGTGAACATAGCTTTCTGACAGCTCGCCGTAGCTCCAGGAGAGTTCACCGGAGACACCAAAACCCGTACAAGCTGTCAAGGAAGTAATTTTTGATCATATTTTTGATGAAACCAATTTGATACTTTGCAGCTGATGTCATCAACATTCCCTGGGGGTGTGATGCTAACTGTAGGCCCTGCTCTGTCAGAAGCTCTGTTACTCAAGTTAGAATTTAAGCTTTAATTTAACACAATCTGACCAGAAAGAATTGAGTTAGTTGGAAGCACAACAGGTGAAATGATCTGTTCTCTTAAGTAAGTTCCTCTCAAATAACATTACAGTCACAAACTAGTTAGCATTAGCCAACAGTTTTTCAGTTAGTCACGCTCACCTTTTTTTGTTGAAAATCAAACCCCTAAACAGGACCATGAACGCTCATATTGATCATAGGTTCTTGAAAATCTGTTGTTTAAATTATTTTTGTATTTTTCTTGAGTTTTCATACAATCCTAAAACCTTTTTACCAGTGTTTGCTAATGTGTGCATTGTGTCTCCATGGTAACTGCTGAACATTCCAACATAGACATACATACGTGAATGTGGATTACCTGCAGCATAAGGTGTAGATTAGTTACTTTCTGCGCAGACCAACCAGCGTTATCATCGCCAACCTCAAACCAGGGCTTCATTCTCTGGATGTACGAGCCCTCCTTAAAGAAGTTCTGGTTGGAGCTATTGTTTTTGAGCAGGTTCAACAGGAGCAGAAGACAGTCCTCAACCACAATTCCTTCAAAAGGTGAGAGACAATGTAAATAAGCATATAAAATAATCACTAAAACAGCCCAGGATTAGTACCTCCATCACTGCTGCCCTCGTCAGTGATGATGTCTAAAAGGCGCTCAAAGGCATTTTCAAAGGCAACAATTTTCTGTATGGCAGCATTGCTCTTAGTCAGTTGTTGAAGAAGCAGTAGACCCTGTTGGAAACACATAAATATTAAATAAATATTCAGTGATTACATTATGCAAATATAAGGAAGGACAAAGCTCACATCGTTTCTTATTATTTCTCTAGAGTCAGCCAGTAAATCCATCAGTCTGGAGACACCTGGAGAAACACATATTATAAATGAAGCAGGCCAACATACTGCAGTATTACTGTGTGATACAGAGTGCAAATCTCACCCATGGGACTAACAAGAATGACACCCTGCACCTGAGGACCCTGGTTCTTTAGTAAAGCCGTTAACAACTTGACTCCTGGCCAGCGGACATGGAAATCAAACTCCTACAAATCAAACCAAATTATCAGAGAAATGTATTTATACACAAAAGTGACCCCTGTGAGCTTTAAGCCATGTTAGAATGTTGATACCTCCTCAAAAACCTACCCAGAGTTATGTTTTATTTCATTCACACGTTTGAGTAATGCTGCATTATTAGTCTGTCTACATCTCCAAAGCTCAAAATGCTCTGTTCCACCTTGTGGTGTCATGTAGTAGCAGTTTTCAACTTAACCGCTACCTTTTATCTTTAGTTCATTACAGATGGGCAATTCCAGAGGTGGAGTGTTTTCAGTTTGAGAAAAAAACACAGCCCAAATATCCAGGATTTGTGTGTTAAACATTGTGATTGAAACAAAACAAATCTCCAGGTATGTTTTTGATGAGGAAACAACATTATAACATAGATCAGAAAATAGTGTAATATAGGCCCTTTAACAGCAGTATGAAACACATTGTGGGTGCACACCTCTAACAAAGTGAGAAGCAGCGTAACATGCTCAGGATCCTCAATGAATTTCTCTGTGAACTGAGCACTCAAGTCATCGGCCTGTTTCTGCGCATTTTCATCTGTGAATGACAGTTACAACAAAGTTAGTATAAAAACAACAATATGACGTAGGAATAGAACAGAGTGAAACAAGAAGGTCTGTTCATACCAGTCACCTCAATATACAGCACCACAGAGTGTCAATGATACATTATATTCATTCCCACTATGATTTTTATCATTCAGCTTTAAAGGTGCACTGTGTTATTTTACTGGTAGAGGGTCCACCGCCTATTTGAATCTATGGAGATGTTATTGCTTTGGACTGGAATGTTCTACTACAATATGGCAATGACATATGTATCTTCATGGAGACCTCACCAGGCCAAGTTACAGGTCAGATCTGTGAAGAGGAGATCCCAGTAACAGAAAGAATGCATGTTTTCAAGATATTTTTTTCAATTAAAAGACCTGTAATGAAATAAATGCTAGATAGATGTTTAATGTTATAATGTGTAACATTCTAGGCAATGCAATATCATCTTCATGAAGACAAGCAGGTGACACACCAGAAAAGTTTCACAGTGCACCTTTAAGAGTAATATGACATGATTTTATGAACATCACTTCAACAAAAAAGAAATGTAACAAACATACTAAAAAGTGTCCTCTACCAAATCACCAAGGTTCTACAGGGAATATTTTATCTAGTAAGGACAGGGAATACTAAAAATAATACTGAGCACTGCTTACTTTTTAGACACATTTCGGTTTCTATTAAATACCAGAAAACACCAGTGTTATACAGTGTTAGAACATTGTATGATTAAAATGTTAGAAGTGGTAAAAGATTTGAACAACATTAAGCAATTCGTAAACCGCTGTTTACATATGAAATCCCAAATTAGTGAAGTTAGCCCTGAAGCAGAATTAGAAATGACACACAGATCACACCCCATACTAACCAGGCAAGGGTACAGTCTTTTGCTTAGGCTTAGGGATTACTGCGTCTGCAAATGCATGGGAAGAAGTGTACAACTTAAACTACAAGCTAAACTTCAGACAATTCATATTTAATGCCAATTTTATTGTATATGCTTATAATGGGCAGTGCAAACATTGTGCTGCGTGTCAACTAAAGAACCCATTAGTAATGCTGGTGATAATAGCTTCATGCACAGTCATAGATCATTACCTTCTGATTCATCTGTAGCGTTAAACATGAAAGAGAAGAGAGAAAATGAGAATCTTTGAATTAAAGCACTCTCTTCCATTCAGAAAGTGACTGATGTCTAAATGTACATGCAATCAGAACAATACAATTAAAAGGAAGATGAATTAACATGATTAACATGATTTATTCCATTGCAATTATTTTTTTTTACCTTGCTCTTCCTCCTCATCATTGCAGATTAGGTTGTACAAAGTGTCCAAAGCGTAGCCAACAATCTCAGAATCAGACCTGTTTTGTTCCAATAAAAACCGTGAGTATGTTAACCGTTGGTACCATGAAAAGCCTGATTATGCCAACTACAGAGACACACACAGACCTGTCAGTTTGTAGAATATTGATCAAATGGTCCATTGCCTGTGTTCCAACTTCCATGCGGTATTTCTAGAAAATGAACAAAAACAACTTTGACTCTTGAATCTTTCATGAAGAAATGCATCAATAAATGAACTACACCTTTAGGCAAAAGGGGAAAAAGGAAAGCTCTAGTCAGCATTATTGATCTATGTCAGGTTAAAACAAAACACAAATCATTCAATCAACAAATCAATACACTAAAGCCACCTTAAAACACAATGCCAAAAACACATCAAGGCAGTGACTAAATGTATTGAAAAGCTTACTTACACAGTGTCACTTATTACAATGAAATACCAACCTTAGACAGGGACTTCAGGGCTCTGACAGCATCCCTGCGGTCATCCAACAGTGTGGAGGAGGCCACCCGGTCACATAGTTTTTGAATCTAAAACACAAGAATACCACTTTTAAGCCTACTTTTTGCAGATCTCACATATTCAAGCAAACAAGACTATTATAACATACCCTAGTAATAAATATATTGTTACAATTCAAGGGCACTAGGAACTGTCAGAACAATGAATTATCTAGATGAGGTTAAAATGTGAGAGGTGGCATACTAGGCAGTCTACAGTGTTTATGTGTGTATGAATGAATCTGCAATAGCAATCAGACGCTCACACAGTGCTGTTAGCAATGACAGCTAGGGTCCCAGCAGACTGACAGATTGCTGGGTTAGCTAATAAGGTTTTCTGGAGCTAATGCTAACAGCTGCCCTTTAAACAGCAAAGGTATGTGGTCTGAATGTATGTTTTCACGGTAGCATGGTGAAATATGAATAGTAGAATGGTTATGGCATATAGTAAGTGGTAAGTGGTGTCAGATTCCCATTCCTCTGGTGCAAAACAAAGGTATCAGATGCCAGCCCAGGCTAGCCGAGCTGCTCCTCACCGTCTCGGCTCCCGACGGCTGCGGCCCGGGTGCCTGCCCACCCATCACTCCTCTGAAGAAGTTCATCCTTCCTGCGGGTCCTTTACACCGATGATCCCGTTCCTCTCTAGAGACACGTATTCCTAGAGCTGTCGTTTGTTAGATAAACGTATAAAAGCAGAGAAAAGGGGTACACAGTGCTCTTTTTTTACTATGTGTACACTGCCTGTACAACCCCGGAAACTCATGGATGATTAGGCACTGCGCATGCGCTCAGACGTGGCGATACGTGGCTGATCGTGGTCCACTTATTAAAGGGCAAGAACAAGGTGCTGATTCCTGAAGTACTCTGCATGTTTGACTAGTGAAAATAAACACATTAAATAACATAAAAACATAAATAGAAATAGAATTGTCTTTTTGTTGGATGCACCATTGATCTCAGAGCTCCTCTTTGTTCAGAATTGCTCTATGTGTTGACTGTCTGGTGTCACTGTGTTTTTACAGCTCAAAATAATTGCCCCTGGTGAGATTAATGAAGTCGTCTGAATCTGAATCTGAAAATTAGACTATAAGAATGTAAAAGAAATAACGTTTGCATCAACCAAACCAAAAAGCAGTTGTTATAATGTTATGTGTTATAATCCGTGTTTATTATAGGTGTACTTATAATGAACAGGTCTGTAATTACTTGTCAATACTTTTAGAAATGTAGAAAAGGATGGACTGTTGTTTACTGTTGTCCATCTGTTCATAGTAAGTATCTGAATTCAGAAATGGCAATGGTAACTACAACTCTTCATTTACAGATCACCAATGCCGGTAAGTGCTAGACTCAAGTATAGCTGGTACAGTAAAAGCATTTAGATATTTTGACTGTAACAGTAGTCAAATTTGATCATTGAAACTACAGCTTTATCATGCATAAGGTTAAACAATAATAAATAATACAGTGTATGAAGAGATTTATTTTCTTTATTAAAAGCAAATTGGTAACTATCTGCCAAGACACTAAAGCAAAAGAGTCCATGCCAAATTTAGGATATAAATGACCTGATGGACACAACTACAACCACTGAGCTACTAAACCTCCAGTCAAGTTACCAGCACAAAAATCTTTTAGTGACAACCATGGACAGCAACCTAGCCTTCTCTTATCTGCCTCCAAATGTGGCAGTCTATGGTAGTGTTACTAAAATTTCAAACTCAATTTTGATACTAAGGAATAAACTTGATTGTCAGTCCTGATTCTGATACCACAATGATAATAAAACACTCTTTATTTGGACAATTAAAATGTCATAGTACTTTCTTTTATATTCCCACGTGGTTTTATATCTGTGTAATCCCTCATTCGTCCAGGTAGGTTCCATAGTGGTCCATGGGCGTGTACTAGTCTGTGTGGTCTTATACTAGTTCTGAAACAGCCCAAGATCACTGTAAAGCTATTCAGGTTAATTTCTGTCCTGTGAATGTGACATTTTTAGTATCAATACCTGCTCTTAGTATCTGATTTTCGATACTTTTGACAACCCTAGTTTATGGAAAGCATTATTATGGCAGCGGTTCTCGAAAATGTGCATTCAGAAGTGAAATGTCATCTGAAAATAATGACTAGAATGTTGGTAGACTTTTGCACTCGTTTTAGTTTTTGAGTGAAATATATATTGTCAAAATTCCAACAATCATGACTACTTGTTCTGAACAAAACTGTGAGCACTTGTCCTACTGAATATTTAAAGTTACAATAATTCCACAAGTCAGATTTGAATAAGCATTCATTTTAAGAAAACAACAAACTTGCACCACAATTTCAGATGTAAGTAGATGGAACAAAATACCCACCAAAGTCACTTAAAATGTATTGGGTTGATATGAGGACTGACCTTGACCCATATTATTTTTCTCAAAATCAGTTGTATCCAATATAAACTACTTATTTTAGTTACCTTACTTAAACATGACAAGTGGTATAAGTGGTGATGATATCAGTAGTTTATTGTATGTTAAGTCCAACACATTCAAAATGGAAAAGAAAATCAAAATATAACTCAACTCAACAAAAAAAAAATCTCCACCTGCATGTTTTGCACGAGCAACAAGTAAAGGGTAAACAAACACAGTTCATTAAAATGGCTGCCAACTGTTTATGAACCCGCTTTCAAGGTACTTTGTTCTATTCTAAAGGACTGGAATGATTCACAATGAGGATTCTCTTTACTGCATTTTCAACTTGAGAAAATAAATTGTTTTGAGCTTTTAAAGAAGATGGTTGGTTAATCACATTTTTATAATATGAAAAATAAACTATATATATGCTCAAATATTTTTTACCACCAGTACAATGTAAAGCACAGATTAGCATTAAAGCATGATGGCTCTTCTTCACCACACTTTTCACTGTAATTACTGTTTAAAGTAGGACTCCAAGTGCCCACTAAAATACAAATAGGGTAAAGGGCATTTTCCTTTGAGGATTCAAGGAGCAAAGGCTTTCAGTATTTGAGGCAACAGTCCTATTATACAGTAGTAAATTTTAAATCGAAATTCTTTCAAAAAATATTTTTCTTGATAACAAGAGCTGCGTACAACTGTGACACTGCTAGACGGAGCAAATCACTATTCGTATATGCCAAGACCAAATTATAATGCTTGAGAGTTTTTGGAAAGGCTGTATCGAAAACAGACAAGATTGTCCCAGTTGGTAATAGTGCAATACCACCAGTCAAGGAAGACCTCATGTGTCCAGAAAAAAATGCTACATCCACAATCCATTTCAGTGCAAGACAACAGCTGAGACTGAGGTCTTCCCTCCCTACCAAGTGGTAAAAGTCAGTGGACTTATACTTTGGCAAACAAATTATACTTGCCTAAATAGTGGAAATAAACAAAACAAAGCACATGAACAGCATATGAAAATACATATTCATTAACAATTACAAAATTATTTGCCTTCTGTAGCTGGGACATTGGTTAGGTCCATGTCTTAAAACATGGACATTTTACATCCTGGGATCATTTGAAGTACTGCAATAAAATGAGTAAAGCATGCTTAGGATGGAGAACATTGCAGTGTAAAGCATTTTTATATCCAGATTAACTGAGCATGGTTATGTGTCAAACCAAGGACCAAGCATTTGAAAGTCACTGTCTTTAATGTACCTTTTGTAAGTAATTCTGAACCCTCGTAACCATTTAACAAAACAGAACGTGAGGCACCTTTTGTCTCTACAAAACCCAGAACAGACACACCATACAAAACAAATGTACAAAAATCACAGCAGATTCTCTTAGGTAGTAAAACTGTATGAAACATGAAATATGCACCTGAAAAGAAACAACTTCTATCTTGTGAATACTGAGGATTTTTCCATCTGCTCCCAGTAAGTAATAGTTCAAAATAAGCAGCTCAATATTAGGAGGCAGCGAGCCTGGAGCTGCAGAGCTGTAGACTCAAAAGGGTGAAATAGAAGGCACCATCATGCTTTTATCAAGTTGACAAATGTAAAATTTACAAAGAAATCAAAAGCGTAGAGTAAACTATGATTTTGTTACTGTACATTTATTCTTTTTCTCTGCACTTGTGGGAGGAATGACGAGAGGGAAGAGGCTGTTGTCCATCCAACCGTCTGTTTTGCTTTCTAGCTGGTCAGGGAAAAAGAGGAAATAAATTTGGGGATGAAAAAAAAAAGCCACCGTCCTTACCACTACTTGCAATTGTACACTTCTGTTTATACACAGTCCATTCCCCAAACATTTGGTGAAAGTCCAGAATCTGGGCTTTTATTCAGGTATAAATGAGGAAAAAAATCTGATGTTAATTTGCTTGTGATCTTGTCCATCCAGCAGAAATTGAAGAGTACTTTTGGGTCAAAGTGTGAAAAGTACATTGTCACAGCAGACAGGCTGTGAATGAGGCCTGCCCCAATAAGTCGTGTGTTTAGAGACGAATGCGTCCCTCCAGCTGCGTTCCAAACATGGAGATCAATGTAATACGACAAAAAGTACCCATTAGTGCATATTGATGAGTGCCTTATGCAATTTTCAAGCAGTGGTCTCTCATAAGGAAAAATGTAAAAGGCAAGATTTTTCCCAGATCTGCACAATTTTTGCATTTCACTCTTTTTTCCGACAGAGGCCAGAAAACTACCATAGAAAATGTGCAATAGTGGGATTTTGTGAAGCAGCGCCCCAGTTAGATATAGCCATATAATCTCTTATCCAAATGATGGGCTGAATTATCAGACAAGTTTTATCAGTCCCTTCTAATGTGGCAGATTACTCCTGGTTGGTTTGCCTTGTTCACAAATTTACAAATTAAAAGTTTGTGAAATTCTTGAGATACCTGAAAAGGATGCTCAGCTCACAACTAAAGCAAAAAATGTGTTTGCTTATTTTGTTTCGTCTATTTGACAAACAATAGTGGACAGTCACATTCCAAAGCAAGGAGGGAACAAAAACGTAAACAAAAAACAGAAACAAATATACGTTTGTACATGAAGATTTCTTTTCGTTATTGAGAACGACTGAGGATGAAGAACACGGTACTACTTCCGCACTGCAGGTAGTGCTCTTCCTAACGCCGCTGAGTGGCAAAGCGCCCATCGCCCTGCCCCCCGGAGCCTCGGCCGGAGCCCATCCCAGGTTTGGGGGCCAGGCCTCCTCGAGGAGCCTGCCCCCTGCCCTCACGCTCCCGCATCATCCCACTCCCAGCGACGCCTCGAGCTGCTCCAGGACCACGGTCGCCACGCCGCATGTCCCTCCGGTCGTCCCCTCCACGGGTCTCCCTCTCACGTACCGCCCTCGTCTTCTTCTCCTCCACATTCAGACGCACCTCTCCCCGAAACATTATGGGCTGCAACAAGAGCAATGCTAAGTTAGCTCAAAGGATACAAAGACGAGGAAGACAGAGTGGAAAATAAAGCTTTTGTGAGAAGAAAAAGAAAGGCAGTGTGCTAGTGAAGAGCTTTATAATTTTACATCCATCAGGGCTGTTTAAAGAGAGATTTGTATTTAATGAGATGGACTAAACCTACAAACGTCTTTAAAATGATGTGTGTGGTAAAGTTAAGGTTCAATGAAGAATAAAATGCTGAACAAAAAAATCTTCAAAGTTTGGGCAAATCTGTGGTATAGATGCATCTTTCAATGCATATTTTTTTTCCATCTTGGTGTTATTGATCCATAACCTCTTTAAAAATAAAATGGGTTACAAATATAACAAAATCTAACATTAACCGGTCTGTGACCATAAAATGTTAAAGGTCAAGGATGAACTGACAGATGAAGCACACACGATCACCACCAGATGAATGAAATGGATAATGAAATGTCAATACATGCCCCTTCTACCTTGGCCCCCAAGATTCTTTGCACCGGATCAGAGTCATCAAAAACCACAAATCCAAAGTTGGGCAACTTGCCACCCACGCCCTTTGTGTTGATTCGCAGTTCCACAACATTTCCAAATGCTGCAAAAGGAAAAGTACATATATTAGAATTCAATAATGAAACACGCTTTACTATAATTACTTAGTTCATTTTAATTTGAAACTTGGAAATAAAATTATGCCTGGATGTTTCAGAGCAGAGAAAATAAAGTATATTGTTTTGTTTTTTTGTTTTTGTCTATTGTAAGTACCAACAAGAGAACCGTTACAAAAAAATAAAAAGCTTAAAATTATAATGCTTCATGTCCCTATTTATACAGCTTAAGGAGACAACTTACTCATGAAGAAATCCTTTAGTTCACTTTCATCAATGTCATGTGGGAGATTACCAACAAAAAGCTGGTGGCTGTCGGGGTATCGCACCATTCGTCTGCTGTCCATATCACCAGAGTCATCTCCTCGCCCACCTATACAGCAGAACACACCTTTACTATAATAGCCACACATTAAAAATAAGTAAATAATCCGTCAAAGGTTCTACCTTTGTTTACAAAGCTCAAATGTGGTTTTCCTGGTTGAGAGTCAGATGATGAAACACCATCTGAAATTGAGATTTGGCAATTTCTTAATAATGTTTTCTTTCCAAGTGTCTGACACAAGATTGTTTGCTGCATTACCTGGCCTGGGACCACGAGAAGTGAAGGTTGGTCTGTCGCGTGTGCGCTGGTCTCTTGGTCGAAGAGGGGCAGACTGGTTCTCTTGTTTGGCCTCAAGTCGTGGCTAAGTGGTATAAATACAAGTAATATAAAGCTTAATTCTGCATTAAACATGTGGTCGAATGGATGTTTTATTGGCATTTTTCAAAGCCATATTGTTGAAATGTAAATGGTAGGTTACCTGTGAACTTGGAGCTTTGACAACATGTGGGGGTATTCCAGAGGTGGCAACGGGCCCGGTAGGAGGCAAGTTCTTACTGGTAACTGAAGCCCAGGAGAAAGCCTTGAAAATGTACAAGAAGTTGTACATTTTCAATTAGACATCTTAAATTAACACAGTTACACTTTGACAGTGCGTGTATTAGCTCCCTGTTCTACGACAGGAAAATATAAGTAGGGTTTTATACACAATGCAGAAGGACTGTCAAAAGTATCAAAAATCAGATTCGGTTCCATTTTTATAGAAACTAGGTACTCATTTAAGCAAGTATCGATACTGAAAAAAATAAATTTACATAACTAGATAAAATTTTACCTTTATTGAACAGTTTTATCAAAACTAGTCTAAGGCCACATGGCATAATAAACCTTTAAAATGATTGGTCGGTAAGTATCAAAATCACATTTGAAATTTTAGTGTCCTGACAACGCTGCAATGCAGGTATAATAGGCAGTTTCTGTCATAGTTTTAGTCTATTTTACAGAGGAGTGAGGCATACTTACTTTGGGTGGTTCCTGGGTGTGTGGGGGGGACTCCACAGGGGCTGGTGAAGGCGCCTTCTCCTCCAGCTCATCCAAAACCTTCTCATCAGTTTCAGCTTTTGTTTCCTCAGCTTTGGGCTCTGGTTCAGGCTCTGGCTCAGGCTCTGCTGTTGGCTCTTCCATGGGTTCCTCCACACCATTACTGCAGGTGTCAAGTATTTGTGTGTTCAATATGGAATACACATGGAAGAAACCAAGCTAAAAGGAGTGATTTCTGCTTACGTGACGGGGTGGGGTTCATAATAGGTGCTGCTGTTTGGGCTTTCCTGAAGGGGCTCAGGAGAAGGTTGTCTCTCCTCTGCCTCCTCTTCAACCTCTTCATCAGATTCTAATCCATCCATTTGAAAAATACACCGATTATGAGCTCACTAAAAATTCTTATCGTTTTCATTATGCAATAAAAATGAAGTCAGAGTTACATACCTTCATCAAGCTCAGCCTCGGAGTCTCCAAACACTTCATCCTCATACCGGAAGATGTCATTGTGGACATAGAACTTGTTTGCCACTGAACCCTAAACGAAACATAGTGTTACTAATTTTAACGACTGTAAACTTTATTGGGTGGAAAAAACTAAAGATGTTAAGATACATGCTGCTATAGAACTGACCTTCATTGGATTATAAAATGATATATTTATTGAAAATTTTAGAATGCTACTTTTTCTTGTCAATTTACAGACAGACACGGCATGTTGACTCGCTCACCTCTGGAGCCAGGACGAACGTCTGCATGAACTTCCTCATGGGCTGACCATTGTTGGACAGCTCCCCGAGCACCTGCACCACGACGCCATCGCTCAGTGTGGCGTGAGCATCCACATGCCTGATCTTTGTGTGGCATTCACTGAACTGCAGGGACATCACCTTCTTGTGGATTTCCTAGAGTGAAAAACAGAGAATTACTGTTCACTGCTATTCGAATCACAATGTATTTTCGGAATAACTTTGTGTGAAACTTACAGCTTGTCCATACACTGCCTCAGCCAGCTTTCCACTGGGATCCAGTCCTCCATGAACATAGGAAGAATTACGTCCATAAAATCTAAATATAAAATTGGTAAAAATAGATAGAAATAATAGATAACAGTGAGTTATGTTCAGAAGAAAATGCTGTATTCATGCAAGTATGTATTTTACCTGTGCAGGAAATCGGGCGCCTTGTTTAACAGTGTGTAATACTGCCTCACAAACTCCCGCCCTACAAGCAGGGGACTTGGCTTCTCCATCACCATTTCTTTGGTAAACAATATTAAGTGCTGTAAATGTAACACACCAATATGAAAATAAATAAACAAAACAACAACAAATGAAATGTTCTGAGACAAATGGCTTAAGGCACAATTACATAACATGAACCAAAGTGGCCACTTGAGCATGAGTATTGTTTATATAGCAACAAACAGTAAAAACATTTAGCAGGGCATACGACTACATACTGTCCATCTGTTAAACGAATGTCTGATTGAACAGCACATTATTTATCCCTTACAGCAGACGCGGGCTACTTTCTTTGTGCCATAACAAGACCTGTTTGGTGTCCAGCCAACACAAGCTATCATTCAACTACGCCACAGCCTGCCATGCACCCGCAGGACAAAGGGAAAGCGAAAACAATAAAAACTGGAGCGATAACTTCAACAAGAAACACAACTAATTCATAACTAAGATATTGCCACATTATTAAGTATTGCACAGGGTGTTTACAACTATTGCCAGGCCGACTGTATATCAGGAGGCCTGTCTAATGCGAACATTTGGACATCATCAGCAGTGTGTTCATTAGCGCTCTTTGACATGATAAATTGCATTACATTTGCAAGTTATATTTACATATAGTGTCAACACTGCCCAAGTCTATAAAATCCAACCCTGATAAGTCCTATTGATGTGAGTGCCCTACAGAGCTAATGTGCCGGTGTGGCCTCCTTCCTCGACACACAAGAAAGCACAGCCCGTTTTACACGGAGCTAACCTCACTGTTAGCGTTAGCTTGACTTGTGGCGTCGTAGTTTTAGTAAAGCCAATTGTCATTTATACCAGTTACTTTACAACAAATGGCTCAGTGTTCACAAAGGCACCGGAGAACGATATTTTTTGAAACGTCAGACGAAATAGCTCTCCTATGATTGTGAGGTGAAATAAATAATCATTTCATTGATTCAGTTGTTTGTTGTAAACACAGTGGCATGCACTGTCGCATCTCCCGTCAAAGTACGTTTCAGTCGAATAAACTGGATCGAGAATGCACTCGGAGTAAACTAAAACAATGCGTTTTGGGGGGAGGGCATCGCAACACAATTTAGCTCACTCTACAACCAAATATGTCACAAGAATAAGTTTTATGTTGCTAAAACATAACAAAGAACGGCAATGTTGCGTATTAATTGGGCCCATTTAAAATGAATGATCTATTTATGAGAATAAATATGATGATGACAGCTAAAGGTGACTTATCACAGACTGACAGCTGAACTGTCGTAGTTTTGATTAGACAATGCAGCTAACATTAGCATAAAGCTACACCAGCGTTTCATTTTATTTAGCTGCTAGCTCCAGTAAAGCGGAAGGCTAACTTACCTTGTGAAGGACCTATCTATGTAGACAGATGAGTTTATAATAAATAACTGGTATAGGGATGTTATCCGCCCTGAATTAAAATATAACCCAGGTAAGAAAGGTGATATTTGCCACACACTACTCTTATGAACTGTGCTATAAACCAGAGGCTGGAGGTTTTGTGATCGGTCCGGCTTATTGTTGTACCCCTGCTGTCCCGGGCAGGGAACCCCCAACACGGCCCAGGGACCAATCAGCGACGTACACTGAGCAGGAGAGAGCAGTGCGTCACGCACAGCCCGCCCACAGCACGCAAAAAAAACAAAAAACAAATGTGAAAGTAACACAAATATGACATGAAGTCAAAAAAACAAAACAAAAATAAAATAGAAAAACAAAAATACAAATTATGAGGAAAAATAAATATAATGTACAGTGCAACCCCTTCACACACAAACACACACACGCACGCACGCGCACACACACACATAAACACACACACGGACGCACACACACACACACACACACACACACACACACACGCAAGCCTTCTCTCAGAGGCTGCTGTCTGCAAGGACCACCATTCCGTCTTCTATGTATCATAAAATGGGTAGACCTTATTTCCCTCATATGCTAAATCCTAACTTAAGCTCACATGCGCATGCAAGACCCTGATACAGGCTGCTATAGACAATGCAAAAGAGATTTCATTTCAGAAGAACCTGTGCTCCCTTCTCTGAAAAGCAGGAGGGCAGGCTATCGTTCAACAGGACAGGGTCACAGAAGAACATACATGCACAGATCATAGACTGTATATGGCACAGACACATGGCCAGATTTATCTGAGAAAGCTCACAGGAAAAGGAGGTCAACATGAAAAGTCTTATTGTTCAATAGCCAACTATATGTCACAATATTTCCTTTTTAATGTTTCTTTGTATTTATATTCATGCTGAATAGTCTAAGTAGGCCACGGCCTGGTCTAAGGGCACATGTATTATGCTGCTGACAACCCTGACGTCATCATTGGTTGGTTGTCATAGCAACCACAGAGCAAAACACGAGGTTTTGCAGTCTACTTAACCTAAAATTTATTTCCAGTGTATTTAATTGCAAGAAAATGCGTTATCTAATTCATCCATTCATTAATTTGAAGACCTAAATACAACATTACATTAATTTTTTCTAAACGAGACCAAATTCTTTCCCTTCAAAAAGTGGGCAACTTTTTCTTGCCAAATTTTACGACAAACTCGTGTGTTTGGAAGTGCTCTTAATTCATCCATGGAGAAATACTTTTGAGTGGTTAGCTCAGAGACGGTCTATGAGTTAGCTCAACAGTTTCCATAGATGTTTCCAGTCTCACCGCGACGCCATGAATCTAATGAAACCTGAGCCCTTCAAATGAAAGACGGACTTTTGGGGGAACAGTTCGAGAACAAGATGGCTGTCCTGCAGCTGGAAGACTTAACTTTCTCCGACTAGGAAATGGGAAACTTTACTTTTTGCGCAGAAAATGTAAACTAGCAAGTGTTGACATTATTAGTTAAGATTCAATCAAGAGACAAACAAGAGACAAAGGCCACTTTCTTTGGGCGCAATGGATGCTTTCTGAGTTTGGTGAGGGCTGAGGTTACTTGCTGCTGGGAGCTAGAAGCAGCGCATCGCTTTTCGAAAATAGTTTTGGGTTTGTTTTTTTTTGCGAGTTCGTGCATAAACGTTTTACTCAACAACTAGCCTAAAACAAATGGAAATGCTTTAAGTGTTCATATTTGGGTAAAGCTAAAATAAACATTTGAACTATGAGTTCATCTCGAGTTAGACCGCAGCAACCTCCGCAAAGCCCAGCGGCCAGGTCTCCACACAAGCTGGACTCTAACGGAGGGATAGAGATGGAGAACATCCAACATCAAGATCTGGGACTCGGGGGAGTGATTGGAACCCCATCACCACCGTCCAGGCAAGCGTGGAGCCGGGACAACCCAGGGTTTGAGCCAGAGGATGAGATTATGAAAGCGGACTGGCCTCCATCGAGTCCCGGGCGCAGATCTGCCTCCACGGCCTCCAGCAGCAGCTGCAGCAGCGGCCTGGGCAGCTTTACTGGCGGGGGCAGCGGCCACATGCCCCGAGGAGCTATGTACCCCACTCCCACAGTGGACAACCAGCAGCAGAACAGACACCCCAGCTGCATGAAACTAATACTCCACAAGATCAGAGGTAATTCTTCAAGTTATTTACTGTCACCAGGCCCACTAAAAAATATTCACTTACTCACTCTCACCTTTTTGCATTTCCAGTTTTGTGGGGCACGGAGTTGATGGAAGACAGTGACAGTAGCAGGGAAAGATATCTGTGGAACATCTTAAGGGAAATGCTTACATATATTGCATTCCTCATCACTCTTTGTATCTGTAAGTAAACATTACCCTGTGGATTTCCACATGCATTAACAGGCTATTTTTATTGTCAAGTCTCATAACATGTTTATAAACACTTAATAATAATGACAAAATCAGAGCAACAACTGCCAGCATTACAGAGTTTTACTTTAAGCTGCAAAGAATCATGCCTAATTGTGGTTTGGGGTGGAGCAGGGAATGGTTTCCTGGTAAAGGCTACCCAATTTAAGTATGTTACGCCAAGCAACAGAGCGCAACTATTGAATGTACTTTACAGAATTAGTCACAGTCGAGTAGGCTACTATTTGTAAGCTCAAAGAAAATGGCATAAACACACTTACCTTTACCCCATTTGATGTCTTTCTACTATGATTAAATCCTCCACAGTGACATATGGGATGGTGAGTGCCAATATGTACTATTATACCAAAGTCATGTCTCAACTTTTCCTGGACACACCACTGTCTACTGGAGATCCTGCAACATTTAGAAATCTTGCCACCATGGATGATTTCTGGAAGGTATAAATGCTGCACAATTTTAACCAAGTATGTAAAAATACTTAATTATTTGTTATAAAAGCAACTTTGTTTTCCCTCAATTTTAGTTCACAGAAGGACCTTTTCTTAACGGCATGTACTGGGATGTGTGGTACAATAACAAAAGCCTGTCGACAAATCAGAGCCTTATTTACTATGAGAATCTCCTTCTTGGCGTTCCCCGACTGAGACAGGTCAAAGTGCGCAATGAGTCGTGCTCTGTTCATGAGGACCTCCGAGACATAGTCCAGGACTGCTACGACATGTACACCATAAACAATGAGGACACTGCATCATTTGGTCCCAAGAAAGGAACAGCGTATGTAAAAATATTGTGACCATTTATAGGGCTGTAGGTCTTTAGTTGATTAATTGGTCGATGTGTCTTAGCCAACCAAAATTTGTATTAGTCGCGTAATCATTTTATTTAGATTATAAGGATTTATATGGGACAACATATACATATACATTGTTTCTTAGTACTTTTTTCTATGAATAGTTTTTTTTTCATTAACTCCCATGTAGGTGTAGTCTTGTGAGTGAAGTTTGGGTCAAATACATAAAGATACATAATAGTTTTGAGAGCTTTTGCCACCCCCCCTCGACTACAGTCCCACCATTTTATTATTTATGTTGTAGATTTCTTCCAGTTAGGTTTTGTTTTTTTGTTTTTTAGATTTGTGCACACTACAGAAAGTGATATGAATAGCAGCAGTCACTGGGGCCAAGTGTCAAAATATGGAGGTGGAGGATACTACCAAGACCTGTCCCGCACAAAAGGGGAATCGTCACAGCAGTTGCAATATTTGAAGCAAAACTCGTGGCTGGACAGAGGCACCAGAGCAGTATTCCTCGACTTCTCTGTCTATAATGGCAACATTAATCTCTTCTGCATCATCCGGTAAGATTCATAAGGTTATAGGGTTTGTATTGAAAATCAGATACTAATCGATACTGAAACGAGTATTGAAAATAGATACTAATTTGAGCAGGTATCAATAATAAAAAACTCACATTCACAGAACAGAAATTAACCTTTCCTGAATAGCTTTAGATTGATCTTGAGCTGTATCAACAAGTATAAGACCACATAGACTAGTATACGCTTGTTAAAGATCTCTTCCATTTCTTGCAGTGTTGTTGAAGTTTAGGAATTATTTTGTAAGTCAGGAAACGGGTTAGGATTAGAGAAATGGTTAGCGTTAGGGTTTGGTTAGGAATAGGTTTATGCTAAGGTCAGTCTTACCTCAACAACACCATCAAATAAAACATAAAACAGTCAAAAATATAACATTTTAAGCCTGTTCATAACAACAGACGCTAACATGTTACCGTGGTAACCAGAAGTATGTCATATCTTCCGTTCCTCCCAACCAGGCTATCTATCATTAACCACACAGGAAGTAGTGGTGAGTTCAAACATCAGTGTACAAACTGTACAAACTGACACTTGAGTGATGTAAAACTATGATTAATATTTACCAGAGGTACTATCCCATCCAAAGCAAGTAATTATTACATATTGCATACAACATGAAAACCTGTCATATGCGCTTTGAGCTAAAGCTAAACCATCTTTTCTTTCTCATCAGGTTGTTGGCAGAGTTCCCTGCTACAGGCGGTGTTGTGACCTCTTGGCAGTTTCAGACAGTGCGTTTGATCCGTTACGTGTCGAGCTGGGACTATTTTGTGGGCTTTTGCGAGATAGCTTTCTGCCTGTTCATCCTTTATTACGTGGTGGAAGAAGCTTTGGAGATCCGCATTCATCGGCTGCATTACTTCAAAAGTCTGTGGAACTGCCTTGACGTTCTCATCGTCATGGTTTGTATATTCTCAATTAAAAGGTGCACTATGTAACTTTTCTGGTGAGAGTACTCCACTTGCTTCTTTTTTTGCAAACTCATCTACCTTACATTAATTAATTTGCAGTTTGTATTGCAAAAAGGATACAGTGGAAAGATGCATTGTTATTGTGATGAGGGTCGATTCTCCACAGATCTGACCTGTAAGTTGGCCTAGCGGTTTGCCTCCATGGAAGTGTAATGTCATAGAAAATTCAAGGCAAAGCAATAACATCTCCATAGAAACTAGCAGATGATCGCAGACCCTCCTCCAGAAAAGTTCCATAGCGCACCTATAAAACATAGCTATTGGTAATCAGTTTATTGAGTTGAGTTTTTGTGTGTTTTAGTTAAGCGTTGTTGCGATTATCATGTTCATAACCAGAACAGCCATGGGGGGAAACCTTCTCAAGATCTTGTTGGAGAACCACACAGCTCATCCCAGTTTTGAAACCTTGGCTAACTTGCAGGTTCAGTACAACAATGTAGCGGCTGTCATTGTGTTCTTCTCATGGGTTAAGGTATAAATAATTAGATTTTCATTTTAAAATTTGTGTTTCAACATTCTAAAATTGTGGTATGCTTCACAGCTCTTTAAATTCATCAACATCAACAAAACAATGAGCCAGCTTTCCACCACTATGTCTCGCTGTGCCAAGGACCTGGTGGGATTTGCCATCATGTTCTTCATCATCTTCCTGGCTTATGCACAGTTGGCGTACTTGGTGTTTGGAACGCAAGTCAATGATTTTAGCACATTCCAAGATAGCATGTAAGAATAGTTCATGCGACAATTGATACTTTGCAGCTGATCTCATCAACATTCCCCAGGGGGGTGATGCTAACTGTAGGCACGGGTCTGTCTGAAGCTCTTTTACTCAAATCTGAGCTTTGTTTTAACACAATTTGACCAAAAAGAACTTACTTAGCTGGAACTACAACAGGTGAGCTGATTTGTGCTGTTAAACAAGTCCCTCTCAAATTGCACTGCAGTCATTGTTAGCTAGCAACAGATTTTCACAGTCCCTCTCACCTTTTGAGTTGAAAATCAAACACCTAAACCTGACCATGAACGCTCATATAGATCACACTGAAAATGTGTTTTAAATTAATTTAGTATTTGTGTTTTCTTGAGATTTCAGACAATTTATTTGGCTAATGTTTGCATTGTGTCACCATGGTAACTGCTGAACATTCCGCCATAGACAATATGCATTACACCCCCAGTGCGATGTCCCTGCAAAGTATCAATACTCATTATATACATGGTAGTATATGATAAAGTAGCAATATTTTTTTTTTCTTTTTGATTTTCAGTTTTACTCAGTTCCGCATTATCTTGGGAGACTTTGACTTTTCAGAAATCGAGGAGGCAAACCCAGTGCTAGGACCGCTCTATTTCACCACCTTTATATTTTTTATTTTCTTTATTCTCCTGGTAAGAGCGGATTACAACATCATATGCTCGTTTATGTCATGATATATGGGATATTTTGAAATTCCACTTCATTTGTTTCGTTCCAGAATATGTTCCTGGCCATCATTAATGACACTTACTCAGAAGTGAAGGCAGACATGTCCCAGCAAAGGTCTGAGATGGAGATGACAGATCTCATTAAAAAGGTAGTTAAACCCTCCAAAAGACAATGCATTATCCCTACCTATTCCTGAATGTATACTACTGTATTCATGTTTTTCTGCTGGTATAAATCTCCCTCCACACCCAAATCTCAAATTCCTCCACGCCCAAACACAGCAACTTCATTTCTTCTATTCATCAAAATTGGGACTATATCTGGACTAGACCTGGACTAAACAAGGAGTAGAATATGACCAAACATATCTTTGTCTGGACTTAAGTAAACTTAGAACAGTACCAACCAAGACTAAAACTAGATCAAATGATAAGATGTGGAGATTAGCTTATTCTATATGAGACACCTTATCAGTGGCTTGAAATCTTTGATTTTTTTGAATCCCCTTTTCCTTACAATTATTTCTTCTAGTTCAGAAAGCACCAGCTGCCCCATGCAGTGCGTTGTAAAAGTAGCTAAATGTAAAAGACTGCAGTATAGGGCTTTAGAGGTCTAGGATCTAGTTTTTCTTTGTCAAAAACATAATTTAGCATTGCTTTATCTCAATAAGCTATATCCCTAGTTTTTACTTGTTAATGTTATTTGCTAGGGTTGTAACAAAGCTCTGATGAAGCTGAGGCTCAAGAAGACGACAGTTGATGATATCTCAGACAGCCTGCGCCAAGCTGGAGGCAAGCTTAGCTTGGATGAACTTCGTCAAGATCTTAAGGGGTTTGTTGTTTTATTGTGCAAGAAATATGTTGTTATAAAAGTAATTACTACTAATATAATATTGTACCTATATTTTGTTTAATTTTCAGAAAAGGTCATACAGAGGCAGAAATTCAGGCGATCTTTGCCAAGTATGACCAAGATGGCGACCAGGAGTTAACAGAGCATGAACACCAACAAATGAAGGATGACCTGGAGAAAGAGAGAGTGAGTAGAGTAGATAAAAGTCATGCATTCTCTTTACTTTTAGGAGTGGCAGTGTGTTTGTGCTTCATACGCAGTGCTCAGTGTGTCTGTGCCTCATACGCAGTGCTCAGTGTGTCTGTACCTCATACGCAGTGCTCAGTGTGTCTGTGCGTCATACGCAGTGCTCAGTGTGTCTGTACCTCATACACAGTGCTCAGTGTGTCTGTGCCTCAGTGTGTCTGTACCTCATACAATGCTCAGTGTGTCTGTACCTCATACTCTAGGAGGACTTGGATCTAGAGCGTAACTCGATGAGCAGACCTAGCACTGGGCGGAGCTTCCCTCGTACACAGGAAGACTCAGAGGAGGACGACGATGAGGACAGTGGTCACAGCTCTCGTCGCCGTGGCAGCAGTTCTGGGGGCGTGTCCTATGAGGAGTTCCAAGTGTAAGGCGCACTTTCTGTTAAAATAAATTATAAGTGAACTCTATATAAATGTGATAATGTGATGTATTAAAACAGTAGTAACATGTGCTTGTAATTCTCAGGCTGGTGAGGCGTGTGGACAGAATGGAGCACTCAATTGGCAGCATTGTGTCGAAGATAGATGCTGTGATAGTGAAGCTGGAGACCATGGAGAGGGCCAAGCTCAAAAGAAGAGATGTGCTCAGCAGACTGCTGGACGGAGTTATGGAGGTAACACTTTTTATGCTCTAGTTCTGTTCAAGACACTCAGTGTGGAACTAAACACTAAATCAACTTTTTTGGCTACTAAACTGTGTATACAGTGTTTGAATAGCATTGTCTACTGTTCCTTGTCTTTTTTGGCAATTTTAGTGCAAACAAGATATATTTGCAGCTTTGTGGTCAAAAATGGCTCCAGTGGCCACTGCCAATTTCAGGTCTCAGAGGCAGTGGGAGTAGATCCCAAAGCCCTGCAAGTTTAAGTGAAGTTTATTGTCAGGTGTAAAATGACAGTGAGTAAATGTACTGAACAACCAGTCACGGAGGTCCACATTAGCGCGTGGTAACCGCGAGGTACAAGTTGTGTTTTTGGCAACTTTCCTGTGAGTTTCTATGTGGCAGCATGGCAGCTCCTCTGTCTGCTCACACTGCGCGGCCTCCATGCTCTCCAGAGCCGCAGAATGCTCGTGGTCGAAGGAGGGTGGAGAGGGAGGAGAGTCAGTCATGCAGAGGAGCAGGGAGGAGGAGACTGGTAGTGCCACAGCGTATAATCCTACCTTTTCACGCTGTTTATGTCCATCCCAAAGCAAATTGTTATTGGTGTGTGCCAAGGGAACCTGACTTTCTCAAATTGTGCCTTGTACCCCCAGACCTCGCCCCTCCTCTCCCCTCACTCTCTTCCACTCTCCTCCAGGTACTACCCAGTTAAGCAGCTCTATATGAATTGTGTGTGTGGGCGGATTTTAGGTGTTTAGTCCCTTTAAGTAAAATGACGGCAGAAACAGAATTTGACATTAAAACCTGCCAAGTCTCCATTTGACAGACAAAATGAATGTAACGTAAATACTGTCCTGTGCTTATGTTGTGTGTGCGGCAGGATGAACGTTTGGGACGAGACTCAGAGGGCCACAGGGAGCAGATGGAGAGGCTGGTGAGAGAGGAGCTGGAGCGTTGGGAATCTGATGACATGGCCTCACAGGTGAGCCATGCCCAGGCCGCTACACCTGTGGGGCCACGGCCACGCCCCCCGTCCTCTCTGTCCACTGATGGGCCTGAGAGCACCCTCAGCAGTGGGCATGTGTGAAGGCAAAAACAAGCAGTGGGGATGCCATGGAAAAACTGAGCTGCACATTTTCCTGTATAAAATAATGAGGGACACATACACCGCTTTTTGCACAGTGTGCTCACAGAAAGAAACACATTTCTGTTAAATCTCTTCAGACTGCATTGCACTATAGGTGTGTTTTTGTAAAAGTCTCTCCGGAGAAGTAAAGAAAATATGAAGGATGTAAATGCTGAATTATGACGGTATTGTATATTTGGTACTATGCAGTCTTTACCATAGCAAATGTTACTACATAGTAAGTGTGCTCAGCTGCTTTCTGTGTACTTTCACATAATTATGAGCATTCCACCAAATACCAAAAAGCCATTTGTTTGAATGTTAATGCATTGTTTCATCCTTAACTTACATTAGGTACAAGTGTGGCACATTCTGTCATGTTTACTCACCTTCTGTATACCAGTTAAGCTTTTATTATAGCTTATTACACATTTGTGATACATATTGTAACGTTAAACAAACTTCAATTTGGAGTGCATCTAGTGTTCATGGGAAACCCATGCATTTATTTTTCAATTGTGCCTTATTTTTTATAACGCATTCCACTTTTAGCTATTACACCAATAAAGAAATAATATCTATTATTTTAATGTGTTTAGTTTGTTGTTAAATTATACAGAATATAATGAGAAAATGTTTATGATATAATTAAAAGGTTTCAAAATATGTTTATTTTAATAGTAGACAATATACAATCATTTAAATCTTAAAAAGGATTTGAATAAAAATGTAGATTTACGGTATTGCTTGACAGCACAGTCTATCATGTTACCATCCATATAAACACCTTGCATAAATATACTCCATATAAAAGAAAAAAAAAGATTAAATCAGTACTAACCTAGCATTAAAAAAGCAACAAAGCCAAACAAGCAGCCAACATTTATTTTTGAAGTTTAAGTCAACTTTTTCATGTAGCGTAGTTTTAAATATGTGATAATGAGAAATATTATCATCATAATAGCCAGAGCCAGGTGATTCTTCCACAGTCCCCAGGCAGTGTACTCAATGCCCAGGTAGTCCAGATACTGCTCACCTGTGCACCTACAACAGGACATTAAA
Organism: Periophthalmodon schlosseri; assembly: GCA_000787095.1. NCBI lineage: Eukaryota > Metazoa > Chordata > Actinopteri > Gobiiformes > Gobiidae > Periophthalmodon > Periophthalmodon schlosseri. The sequence continues at coordinate 77,473 of KN474891.1, forward strand.
TAGTTAATAATTACTGAATTATTATTGGTCAAGTCTGACAAATTTCACAATGTCTCAGTAACCTTTGACCTTTGACCTTGAAATTAAACACCTGAATATTAAAGACACAAGCAACTCACATTAGGCCAGTCGGGCTCATGGTGCTGTTTATCCGGATGGTTGCCATGGTTTCAATTAAAGCTTCCTCACAGAATTTTAAACCTAAAAACTCATTGACCTCTAAGGCCTAAACATAGAATAAATATCAAATAATTAATGGAGAAGATCAACAAAACTCAAAAACAGAGTATGCAGAGGTATATTGAATAGAAAATTAAATGAATTCAGATTTCACTAAATGTGTTAATCACTTACTGCAAGACCATAGCGAGGAATGCTGAAGTACTTGAGCCATGACAGCCAGTCCACGATGCTTGGGAGGTTTACCAGGAGCCCTGAGAAAATCTAAAAACAAAAAAACATTGTACTTTACATAAAAAAATAGTTGTTTTTTTTTTCTTTTGTTAAAGCTTTTTTAAATTCTGTTACCATCATGAATACAAATGTTATGGTCATGAGGAGGCTTGCCAGAGCCACCACGCGCTGATCTGCTGCGATGGCCAGAGTCAGTGCAGTGGCAGTGTAGGCCACAAGTGTGACTGTCAGAGTGAAGACGAAGAATGCTTCAACTGTGCATTTGAACCCTGGTACGGACAATACATACAAGAATTAATTTAGTGTTTGATACCAAGTTACCATGGTGCCAAGTTGTTCTGGCAGCACTCGACAATTGCTCTTTGTCTTTAATACTTTTTTTGTTTTTTTTACATTTTTATTCTATGGAAATGGATTTTCACTGTAAAATGCAAGGATTTAGACAAGTTTATAGTAAAAGAAAAAATTAAATTTAGTCAACTGGACAAAGAGTGACTTCTTTAGTTCTGATCAAGTGCTGGTGGAACACTGTCTCAAGAAGCCACTTGGATGAGCAGCAAAACACCTTCACTCTAAAACTTTAATCCAGTTGATTGAATTAAATTTTCTTTTGCGATGGAACCTACTTGGAAGACTAGGGGATTAAACCGACACTTTAATAACTAAGTCTTAATTTCCCTTAATTAATACAGCAGGTATAAAGACTTAATAATTCAGAATGAGTGAATGATTCAAGATTAGTAACTGCTATATTATGCAAAATTGACTCTTGTGAGCTTTAAGCCATATTAAAATGTTGTTGCTCCCTCAAAAACATACCTGGAGTTGCGTTTTGTTTCATTCACATGTTTGAGTAACCCTTTATTATTAGACTGCCTACATCTCCAAATCTTAAAATGCTCCGTTCCACCTTGTGATGTAAAGAAGCGGCAGTTTTCAAGTTAACAGTTCCTTTTACCCTTTGTTCTGTAGAGACTGGCAAATCCAAGACTGAAATTATGCAAAAGATTCTAGTGAAGGTGTGTGGCATTTAAAAACACAGTGGAGCACTTCCTGTATTACCACATGACATCACAAGGTAGAACAGAGTGTTTTCTGTTTGAGAGAAGAACTATGCAGGGTTTGTGTTAATGAAACAAAACACAACTCTAGGTATGTTTTTGATGAGAAAACATTATAAGAGATCAGAAAATACCGCAATCTAGGGCCTTTAATTAAGAGATTTTAACATAACAGTAAGAGACAGTATTTTGTTGAATTGTTAATTGCTCTGGCAACAGTGAAAATTTTTCATCACGTTGAAACCCATGGAGAGAGAGGGTATTTATTTAGTAGTTATTAAGCCTAAATCTATTTGAACTATTTGTTCATTTTGAATCAATTCCTTGTCCATGCCTTATTAAGGCTATTAAAAGTGTAGTTATTATAAAGTCATAATTTGGTATAATGTGAGGTGTGAATATACTGTCTTCAGGTTTACCAATCATGAAGTACACAATGCAGCTGAAGATGACAGAGGTGATGGTGCGCATAATGAAATCAGCAACGATCTTAGACAGGAAGTAGACTGACACTCGGTAGTATCCGCTAATGTACTCATGCCTGGAAACAGACAAAAAAAACAAAAAACAACACACATTTACAACCTAAAGAAGCAGCTGAAATTAGTATTCAAAATTCTTAATTGATTTTACTTACACAAATAATTTCCTTTCAGTGATGAAGAGCTCTGCTGCAGTCACTGTGCTGAAACACTCATTTGTGGTGATGAAGAAAAGGGCACCCATCCTAAAAGAGTAAAAACATACCCAGAGTTGTGTCTTGTTTCATTCACACATGTTCAAGGCACAAAACCTGAAAGTGCTCCACTGTGTTTTTAAACTCCACACACCTTCACTAGAATCATTTGTATAATTTTAGCTCTGGAATTGCCGATCTTTACGAACGAAAGGTAAAAAGAGCTGTTAACTTGAAAACTACCGCTCCATGACATCACAAGATAGAACAGAACTGAGCTTTGGAGATGTAGACAGACTAAAAATACAGGGTTACTCAAACACGTGTGAATGAAACAAAACACAACTCTAGGTATGTTTTGAAAAGGTAACAGCATTATAGCATGACTTAAAGCTCACAAGAGTCAATTTTGCGTAATATAGGACCTTTAAAGGTGCAACTTTTTTTGGAAGAGTTTCCTGCTGGTCTCCATGGACGCATAGCTTTGCCTGGAATGTTCGACAGTGTAGCATTAAACTTATCTATTGTGCATTTATTCAATTACAGCTGTTTTTATAGCTCGAAAATACCTTGAAACCCATGTATTCTTATTGCTTATTGCTTGACAAAACTACCTTGGTGGTGGTTCCGGCTTGTTTCCATGGAGATAGACAGGTTTAAAGCCATATAATTGAATATTCAAGACAAAATGGTGACCAAAAAAAGTTATATAGTTCACCTTTAATTAAATGGAACAAATTATTATTATCACAACTAATCTATGTCACAAAAATAAGTACCCCAAATCTAACTTTAAACTACATTTGTTTGAGCCTCAAGAAGATTATTGCTGTAAGAAGATTGTGCCATGGCCACATACATGACCTTGACTTTATAGGGAGGTGGCAGACACTTAAGCTGCGTACACTGGGGTCTGCTATACGGCCTATGCTCTGACTATAATGACATTAAGGCCTTATATTTCACTCAAGCGTGCACAGGATAGAGAGAGGTCTCTGTTGTGTTATATGTACCATGCCAGGCATTTCTCAAACGGATAAGAAGATTAATTCCTTTGTGTTATAGTGAAACAAACAGTTATACCCAGGGCTGGCCTGCTTAGTCTGCTTATAGGCTATAAGCAGACTAAGCAGTTGCTTAGGGCCCGAGGCCACCAGAGGGCCCTCAAGAGCCCATACATTTATATTGAAAATAATATAATATGTAAAGTTTTATTGGAAACGGGGCTCGTGTGTTTACAGCAGTCTAAATATCTCTCTCAAACGATTACATTTATTTTTTATATATAGTAGCAAAATATCTGCTGCTGCTGCCTGCATTTGTTTTTGAGCCGGGCATAGGTGTGGGCAGCTACGCGTTTACATCGGTGCAAGGACCCCTTCCCCTGATGTTGGTCATATAAATACAAATAGAATTGGTGGAGGTGATGAGAACATAGTCATAATGTTAGGGCCCCAGAGGCAAATTCAGCTTAGGGCCCCCTGAAAGCTAGGGCCGGCCCTGGTTATACCATATTTTTACCTGTTTTGGATCCCACTCTGGTCATCTTTGACTGAGTAGAAAATGGCTCCCACGATTAAAGCAAGAACAATGTTGACAGTCAGCTGTGAAAAAGGAGAATTAAATCACAGATTGATGATTTCGATCAATGAATATCTTGTCTAAAAACTATGAGGTTCGGTCTAGGTCTGGTCCATCCATTCCATCAACAACAGTTGAGTGCTTTTTAGTATTGATTATTTTTTGTTAAAAACCTGCCATGGCTCCTAATTAGAGGGGCATGACTCTCAAAGGAAGTATTCATTTGAGGGCTCAATGGTAAAGTGCACATCTTTATTGTTCCTCGAAGCCCTTCATCAGACGAACACAGGGTCAGAGGCAACGAGAGAAAAGAGTGAGAAAAAAACAAAAGGCAACATGAGTTTTAATCCTAGCAGTTGACAGATTATGACAGAGCAAAGCGGTTCCCAGGGTGAGCGGGATAAGCTGATAAGGGTGAGCCTTTTTTACCTCATTCCCCCTGGTCTCTCATGTGAAAGCAGGCCACTGCACTGATGGTCATGGCACCATCATGTGATGAATTCACAGAGAGGCCAAGGGGCCTTGTCCAGATATGATATCAGTGCAGATCCTCAGCAGAAAGGCAATAGTGGGGTCACAACAGTCACCAAAGCCGATTAGGACGCCCATGCCGTCTAGAGCCACTTTTGAAGGATTATTGTGATTTATGTAGGGCCAATTAGCTGTTAATAATTCTTAAAGTGAGGATACTTCTGATGGCATTTTGACGCCATGAGAAGACTAATGAGAGTATTAAGTGTTGACCCCTGACCTGTTGTCTGTGTATGCTGTTCAAATCTATAACATCAGTCTGTGCGCTCTCTGAACTACCTCCATTGGCACATAGTGTCACACTATAATTAAGTCATAGTTCAGTGGACATGACTAAAGGTAATGACAGCACATACCAAGCTCAGTGCGTTACCTGTGCCACAGACGTCTGAGGGTTTAACAGGAGGTTATGCCAGGTCCTCTTCAGCACCCAGTACAGCTGGTGGAGGTATGGGCTGTTGTAGGTGATGGTGTGAGACACTGGTCGTGACAGGCAGTTTTTGTCCTGGACAATGCGTTCAAGTTCACATTGTGTGTCAGTGAAGTAGCAGCTGTTCCTGTATTCTTCCACTAAGCGCTCCTCAATACTCTGCCTAGACCCGCTCAGTTCTTCAAAGTCCAAATCTGTGCACACACACAATGTATACATAAATATATATAACATATAATATTAAGTTTGACAAGTTAAAGAAAATCTTGTACCATCAGATCCTTGCAGTTTTATCATTGCTGTTGCTGTAGAGTCTCCATTTATGACATCCAGAAAGAAGTCTGCTGGGTTATTGTGTGGCTCACATGGGTATCCTGTATGAATATTCCATCATATCTTATCAACATGCAAACATTAGATAATAACCTTTAATTCATTATTAAAGCATTACCAATGTTGGCAAAATAGTCCAGGGCATTGGGCGCAGGTCCGTGGTACACCATTTTGCCGCTAACCAACAAAGTGAGAGTGTCAAACAGCCTGTAGATGGAGTAGCGCGGCTGATGGATGGACATAACGATGGTTCTTCCATGATTTGCCATTCTGCAAAAGAACATAATAACATTTCATCATTTAAATGTTTATGTATTATTATTTGTATGTGTTTATGATCACAGTCTAGGCCTTTCAGTATATTCCTATGAACTGGGCGTTACCTCTTAAGCATCAGGAGGACAGAGTTGGCTGTGCTGGCATCAAGTCCAGTGGTTGGTTCATCCAGAAAAAGAACTGATGGGTCACTGATCAACTCCATGCCGATGCTTGTTCTCTTCCTCTCGCCTCCTGATATCCCCCTTGACATTGGACTGCCCACCTACCATATTACAAATGCAGAGAAAAATAAGTTACTCTAAATTTAACTCTTTGCCTGCCAATGATGGAAATTTCCATCATAAATACTAATTAAAGCTAGATGATAGAGGACATTCTGGTTGACTTGTACAGCAGAGGCAGAAGACAAATAAAAATGAACTAATAAACTAAATAAATGAGAACATAAAAAACCCACATATTTTTATATCTATGTGTTTCAAGTGTTTTTTGTCTCCAAACCGCTGCTTTTGTTGGAACTACTGTTTATTTACATTTTACTGTGGCATTTTTCCTGTGGGACTGCAAAAAACTCTGTAAAAGAGTTAACAATAACACAATATCTATAAGGTTTACCATAGTATCTGCAACTTTTGTGAGACCCAAATCTTTGATGAGGTGATTAATCTGAGCCTCTTTCTCGCTTTGTGGAACAGATGTGGGCAGTCGGAGAGCTGCAGAAAAGCGCAGATTCTCCTTCACAGTTAAGGTCCCCATAACAACATCCTCCTGTGAAAAATATGAATACGTGTTAAATTATCAGCCAAGAAGAGATTATAGTTATTGAGAAAGTTGAAGCACCTGCACTACATATCCAGAGAGACACTTAAAATTTGGAGGCTGTGGTGCTCCATCAATAAGAACTTCCCCAGAGAGCCCAGCGGGATCTTTCCTTGCTGCTAGAATATCCAAGAATCTATGAAAGTAAAAGGGAGACATTACTATATATTGACAGCTAATGTATTACAAGCATCTTGTCTTTTATTTCTGGTTAATTAAATAAGGGTAAATATTTTTAGAGAAACAGAGGCTACTCACGAAGATTTGCCACTACCAGTAGGACCAAGAATAGCATTCAGACCTGGTTTCATCACCCCACTGTAAAACAAATACAACGCTGAAAAAATGTTTAAAATTAGCTAAGTATTAACTAAGCATGTTTTAATACTACCTAAAAAACTAGTTAAAAACGTATTGGTGAACTAAGTTGTACTTAATACTACTTAATTACCAGATTTTTTTATGCCCCTAAAGATATTTTTTCTGTTAAAACCTACAATAGAACCTACAACAGACTGAAGAAAAGGAAGAGTTTCAAACTTTTGCTCCCTGACAGACAACACTTGTCCCATGTCCCATTAATTTCATGTAATTAACACTGTCAGCTGTCAAGCAATTTTTAATGAGTCTGAATGAAAAGTCTAAAAACACGTCTAAATAACAATGAAGAATGGTAATGCATGTATGTTCAAGTTGAATGAACATTTATGTAAAAATATGAATTCTTGACCAAATAAAAAGTATGTTAATATATATAATTTATACACAATTAAAATCAGTAGGCTATTTAGTATTTTTCTATTAGTAAAAGCAATATTTCAATTTTAATATGCTGTATTTTTGGTGATTTTGTGTAATAATATTTGAAGAAGTAAATACACTTTAAAATTAAATTGTAACTAGTGTTGTCATGACACTAAAATTTCAAAATTGATTTCGATACCAATAAAAAGGCTCGATACCACAATGATGGAAAAACACAATAGAATGTAATTTTCAGCACAAAATAATAGTGCTTTCTTTCAGTATCGATATTTGTTAAACTGAGTATCTAGTTTCGATAATAGTTTCAATATTGATTAGTATTTGATTTTCGACAAGCCTAATTGTAACAAAGGTTTGGTGTGACCACTGACTTGAGTTCATGAAGGATTTGCCGGCTGGTGGTCTTGCGCTTGCACAAGGGGGTGCTCTTCACTTGCACCTTGTACTGGAGGCTGTGGAAGCTCACGGTGGAACCACAAGGCTTCTGGTCGTGCTCTGTGGCTGTCTGCGCGTCGGGCCGGCTACGTGTGCCGTTGGTGCCTCTGTCTTCCACCATTGCGATATTTATGTGATTGGCCCGTTCCATTTTTCTAACATGAAATATAAAAACACGAAAGCGTTGATTATCACAACTGTTTAATCATAATGTACCTGCTATATGTAGAATACTTCAGTTTGTGCTGTTGTTTTAATATTTATTATGCCTCAAAATTAGCATTAGTTTTAGCATCAAGACACAAACATGTCTCTTTCTAACCACAGAAGAGTCCTCCAGTGAAGTATTTATTTTATTTGTGTAGTCTTTAACATGTTGTCAGTGACACCCACCCGTGGCTCCCTGTCCACTGCCTGATCTTTAAATATTTATTCATTTTAGAGTGAATCAGCAAAAACCTCATAGAGATACAATTGGACAGGAAGTAGTGACACTAACAGTGAGGTTGCTGGGGGCTGTTGTGCACAGAGCCTATTACCATCTCTGTAGCAGCGGTACATAACATGTGTCTTCAGGCTTCTTCTAGTAATACAGGTAGTAGGTGAGGCTTAGCTGTTATTAGCGGACCATAATATCGTCACAGTATCAGTCAATTTAATATAATACTGTATGCTGCAGTGCTGTTTTCGCTATATACACACATCCATTGGTTATTTGGTATTAGGGTTGTCAAAAGTATTGAAAATCAGGCTACTAATCGATACTAAAACTAGTATTGAAACTAAATACTCATTTGAATTAATACTTAATGCTAAAAAGGTCACATTCACAGGACATTCACAGGACAGTAATGAACCTTTCCTGAATAGCTTTAGAATGATCTTGAGCTGTATCAGAACAAGTATAAGACACATAGACTAGTACACGCCCATGGACCACTATGGAACCTACTGAATGACTGAAGGATTACACAGATATAAGACCACATGGGAATAGAAAAGAAAATACTATGATTTAATGTTTAAAATGGCATTCTATTGTCTAAATAATGTGTTTAAAATGCATTCTATTGTCTAAATAAATAATGAGAGTGTGTGTGTGTGTGTGTGTTTTAAATTGTCATCATGGTATCAAAATTGGTATTGAGAATCGAGTCTATTCCTTAGTGTTGTCATAATGTACAAATTTCAGTACTATTTGTTATAGGCTACAGATTGTTTGTAAGTGGATTTTTACTGGTTCCATTGTGGGATCCAATTTGATCTAATTTTCATTTAGACCACTGTAAAAAATGCCTATGTATAATTAGCTTGAACAAAGTATGAAGATAGAGTTAATTCATAATGAACAAATAGTTTATTAAGAATGATTCCAGCTTAGTAACTACTTAATACCTTAGACCCTAACTCCTTACCCCACATCCTAACTGGTGATGCACGATAACAGAATTTTCAACTGACAAAATTTTAACATGTTTGTCACTGATAACCGATGAAGTAAAACTCATAATATGAACTTGATTTTAAAAGTGTAGCCTAATACTTTTTATTGATTTGTTTTAGTTTATAGGCCAAAATGTGACTGAAACAGGCCATATAATAGGCTACATATAAAGCCTATGGCATTTACATATATGAAGTAACAATATTGAGTTGTAGCCTGCTCATAAGATCATAAATTCATTACAGACTATGTCCTGATAATGTTTCATATAAGCCAACATTAATTCTTCTTGCCGCATTGTAAATGCTATTTTATTTTGTTATTTTCCTTATTATTAAATATATGCTTCAGATAAGACATATTCTACTTTCATGCTTTGAGCAACAAAGGTAAAGGGGCGGGTCCCACAGCGGCAGCACTGACTGTGGCTGCTCCTCTGACATCAGATGGATACAATACATCCATGAATCTGAGTGACAGTCAGTCTCAAAGCAGCCGCTCTCTATGTGAATATAGTTAATAAAAAGTTAGCGGAGAGACGCAGAAGTCTGTCTGTATTGGGCTGAAACGTGTCTGTATGACCTTTTCATTTGGCATGCACGTCTTGATTGACAGCTTACCCCTCAGTGACCCACGTGTTTTCTGATTTACGCACGGAGCAAGTCATTACTGCAGCGCCTCAAACAGGCAAACTCCACGCGCTGCACCAAGAGTCATTTGATTGACTAAAATACAACAGGATCCTCGCATAGTTCGAGCCCGATAGCGTCCATGTCAGTCAAGGTCAGCGCTGTCCCAATCTGGGCTGTCCATAAGGGCTGTCCATAAGGGCTGTCCACGAGGACTGTCCACGAGGACTGTCCGTATGGGGCTGCCTCGTGTTTTCACTCGGCGTCGCGGTGAAAACTTTAGATTTAATGAGAGGCCTGTAGCCTCTCCTGTGTCGTAGAGTTGGTTTCGGTGAAATATCTTTCCTCCAAAACGTTAAACAAGTCCGTATATGTAAACTGTGCTCCGCTCTCCGCCTCTGGCCCGGGGCTGTGCGCGGCCGCTGCGGATCAGGGGGCGAAGCACCGAGGAACAAAACCTCAGAGGAAAAGCGGCTCAATCAATATATTCGTATTATCGGATCAAATTATCGATAGAAATTTTAATTATCGGAATTATCGATGTCACAATGATCATTATCGGCCGATATCGTGCACAACTGGCCTACGTCCTAACCCTATATTAAGCCTAAATCAATCTATTAAACTATTCAATATGAATTAATAAAGCATGGCGAAATAATTCATTCTTCATAAGGCCTAATCCATATCCAGCCTAAGGTGTAGAAATTGTTATCAAATGTAACCGATATAAGGGCCTCCTCAGTATTACAGCTAAAACCAACAACATGAGCGTGTGAACAGTTGGCCATAAAAGGAGCCCATGATGTTTTAGCATTATGTCAAACTAAAGGTACGATATTATTTTAATGTTGCAAATGTTTCTGTAATAATGTTGTTAATGTAATAATGTTATTTGGTTTATCTCTAGATGTGTTCTCAAATTGAGCAAATTTAATATCCAATCAAATTTACCAATTAATTACTGTTTTATGAATACATTGAAATTATATGAGGGTTATTTTATGTTTTTATTACCAAAGGTAATACTGAATCTGTGTAATTACATTTTTTTGCATTTGCATTAGCCTATGTGAACTGAAAATGTTTAACATCAAGTAAAAATATTCATTGAATATTGATACAGTTAAAAAAAAAAATGTGCACGTAAAATTAAAATGATTTAAAATGCAGTTTCTTAAAATCCAACAGAAAGAACAGACAGTCAGATAGCATTTGAAAACATCTTACCAGGTCAGGAGCGTGGGTGAAATCAAACTGGTGGTCTTGAGTGGTCTCGCTGTCTTAAGGGCTTTTCTGCTGGTCCAGAGCAACATCAGCTCATGACAGAGAAGACAGGTGCCCTACCTCACAACCAACCACTTCACTGGACTTAACAAGGAGGCAGGCAGCAGGTTTAACCCTTATGTTACCACGAAGAACCTGCAACATATCAAGCCTGCAGAGTTAACACATTTAATGACATTTCATTTGAGCAAAACCCGAATTCAGGGCAAACAATGGCCCTGTTTCAAGAAGCAGGTTTAAGCCAAACTCAGACTTTGTTAACCCTGAAAAGATCTCAACTCAGAGTTTTCTGTTTCACAGAGAGGGTTAACCTAAAACCTGAGTCAGTCACCATGGTAACTCACTCTGGGAAGCTAACCTGGTCCAGAGCAAGTTTTTTTTCCTCTAACCCTGAGTTTAAAGGGCCTATATTACGATATTTTCTGAACTATGTTATAATCATCAAAAAAATACCTGGAGTTTTGTTTTGTTTCATTCACACATGTTTAACACACAAACAGTCAATATTTAGGCTGAGTTCTTGTCTCAAATAGAAAACACTCTGTTCCACCTTGTGATGTCATGTGGTAATACTTCACTGTGTTTTTGAACTCCAAACACATTCACTGGAATCATTTGGATGATATCTGCCCTGGAATTTTCAATCGCTACTGAATTAAAGGTAAAAAGTAGCCGTTAACTTGAAAACAACCATGACATCGCAAGGTGAAACAGCATTTTGAGCTATAGACAGACTAATAAACCAAGATTACTCAAACGTGTGAATGAAACAAAACACAGCTCCAGGTATGTTTTTGATGAGGTAACAGCATTATAATGTGTTACCTCCTGAAGGAGAGCTCTGATTGGATAGTTACAGATGCACCAGGGCCACTTCATTAGAGTGCAATTATTTGACTTGTGTTCATTTATATTCATTTATATTTTACACTTACACTACACTTTACTCAAATGACTTTTATTAACTTATGCAGTGTGCTAATCATTAGATTCATGGATTGTTCTTTATATAATATTTAAATATTCATTATTCAATTCATTTTAAATTATATATATTTTTAAACAGCTCAATGTTTTTTTTGTCTTTTTTATCTAAGTAGGCTGCAGCAAAATTATGTAGGCCTTTGAGTAATATTATTTGAATCTTCATACTAAAATAGGATAAATGGATTAAACAATGTGCTCCTCCACATTTCTTTTGTATTAAACCTGACTGATCCACAGTCAGGTTCTCTCTCCTCTAAGATGGAAGCTTCCTCTGGTTTACCGTTGCCATGGTGAATCCTCTTTTCTGGGATCCACTGATAAAGTCTAGTGTCTTCTGCTAACTTTGAGGTTTACCATCTCTGAGTTTGCTAACTTTGCTCCAAACCTGTTTAGTGAAACAGAAAACTCAGAGTTGTTTGTCTCAGGGAGGTTAACTCGTAAACCCTGAGTTAACTTTTAAATCCTGTGTTAATTGAACTTCCTTTTTGAAACAAGGCCATTTTCAGTCTTTTTATGCTCATGTTTATTGAGAATTGTTTTAACCAAAATCACTGTACCAACAGTCATGAGAGAAGAGAATTATACAAACTATAATGAGATGTTACAATGCAAAAACAAAGGATAGAAAAAACATTTTGTACGTTTGTACGATTATCGCACAGTCCTAACATGTATGTTGACATGTGAAGCTTGAATGACCGTTGGACGGTAGAAAAGCAAGCAGGGCTGTACAATATTGCATAAAATATCAAATTGTTAAAATCTTTCCTCATCTTAACTGATTTCTAATTTGAAATCCATACTTGGGTTTGTGGAAGTTTCTAAATTTAGAGTATTGTCATTGAGAGGTATTATTTTTAGTCTTATTTATGTTTTTTTTTTCAGTCAAATCTATTTGTATTGTACAGCCCCATCAGAAAACATTCACAATGTCATACATGACTCACAGACAAATCTTTAGTGTTGCATTAAGTGTGCTTTGTTTTGTATAGTTCCACAGACTGTAACAGAAATTACGTATTACAACATAGGATTCAAACACAGTTTCTATTGGTACATAAATGTAACAGACAGATTTTCAATGTACATAAATAGAATTATATACAAAACCTATTTTATACAGTTCTGAGCGCTTTCACAAGGTAAGTCACAATAGCACTGCTGTACACATTTAAAGATAGTACAATTAATGAAGCAACTATTAATACAACTGACATTTTTGGTTATTTCATTCGATATTCAATTTTGTAAATACTCTGAAAAATGTACTATAGCACAATTTTCTTTGCAATGTTATTAAATATAATCTCTGGAAAACAAATAGTTGCAGCCTTAATTGCATGAATGATATGAATAAAATACAGATTTGTCCAACTATTCACAAAAGCTTCTGTTATTCAAGATACAAAACATTCAGACTTGTTAGCATTTCCGAGGCCATTAAACTTGTGCAATTGGGCATTCACTAATGTTTCTGAGAAATAAGTTATTAAGTGGGTGCAGCAGGCGCATTAAAAAAGAAACTTCGAGAATAGACATAAAAACATTTAACGCCTGCTGTAACTGCCAATGGAAGATACTTAAGAAGCTTGGACATTTTAAATAATTTATCTTAAAATACTGAAATATCCCCAGTAAATCCCATTCTCACAATACCTGTTGTCTCCACTGGCCGACATTACAAAAAAAATTTCAGTTCTTTTTTTAAGTATTGCCAGTTCATTAAAACATGTACTACCATATTACAATTTATCTTTTTTCTCCAAGTACCACAAATGCAAAACATGTTGAATGTTTTAGACAATATACTGACTTTTTACATTTCAAATTGTAATAGTATATGCAAATAGATCAAATAAAACACTTGGTGGGCAGTAATTAGTTAATACATTGCTTACACATTGCTTACAAATCATCCCAGAGTTACTGCTATCGGGAACTTCTGATAAGGTCATTGGCTCATAAATACAACTTTGTACGAATGCTTTGTTAAGTGCACATCATGAATTCACTGCCTCACAACACAGAGACTAATAAATATCATGCTACTCTAAATGCTGGAAGCCTTAGATATTTTTGTTTTGGGCCAACCACTTTTTAGAATAGCGCACAAAGAGCACCATTGAGGGACTGTATTGCACAAATTGTTGGGTCCACGGACCTCATTTCTTCAGTGTCTCAAAGACTACGCCCAGCGACCACTCGATACAAAACTGCGGCTGAATGAAAAGTTGGAGTCAGAGCTCTTGTGCTTTCCCCACGCGCCAAAGGGCACCACGATAATTGTGCTGTTGTCCTCGGCGCCGTACTGCAGGGCCTGGAAGGGAAACATGTCCACTTTAGTTATGTTTCCATGTGCTACACCTCACTGCCACCTACTGGTTGTTCATACACACACTTAACATAGGCATTATTTGGGGTTGACTCTGACCTGCTCCGAGATCCTCTGAGCCGCTTCCTTAGGGTCATGGCACTGATTGATGACATTGCAGATTTCCTGGCTATTCATTATAAAGTTGATGCCGTCTGTTGTCAGTGCCAAGAATGAGTCATGGACATGGTGCAGCTGAATAAATGAATTGAAATTCTTAGTACTTGCTATTTTACAAGCTTAGAGCCAACTCAATTCCGTACACACTGGACATGTTTGTAATTAAAGCTGTACTTTTAGAGTCAAGTTTTTTACTGAAATATATAATAGTTCCTTTGGGTTCCTACTGGTAAATTAGCAAATACCATCCTCTTTTTTTAGCATTGTGTAGTGCAATAATAAGATAAAGCAAAACAATAAATTGGTAAACTTACATTTACTTTTTTGGTTTCAGGTTCAGCAATCACACCCATGTTCTTCAAGTCAAAATCTCCAATACTACGGGTCATTGCCAACCTGCCATTGACATTTGGCTGGCCCAGGCTGTTCCAGGTGATGAAACCCCCACTCTTCTTTACTCTGGTGGCAAACACGTGTGAGAAGAGGGCATGTTAATAGTTAACAACATGACAGGCATTATGAACTGAACTTGTCAGTCCTGGTAGACTTGTGCTTACCTCATCTTTTCATCTTTCCTGTCTGGAGTGTGGTCATCTGTGAGCTTTAGGGCCTTTCCCCGGCGGCACAGCATGGCCCGGCTGTCCCCCACACTGGCCACCACTAGCTCAATGCCGTCTCTGAGCAGCGCCACAGTGGCTGTGGTGCCTGCATTTGTGGCAGGCGCTATAGAAACATTCAAACACAATTAAAAACAATTAAAGAATGCACCACAATTTGTTTAAACAGAGAGTTGCTGCTCAAAGTTTTGGAGCATATTGTAAATCTCACTCTCACATATCCACAATACAGGGGCAGGAGGGGACACAAGAGCCAACAACAGCCAGTTGAACATGCACTCTTTCATTTAAATAATTACGTTAATTCACGTTGTGTAACTGACAATTTATGTGATATATGAAGTACTAAAAGATTACTTACATTCTGTAGACATTTTTGAGAATTCAGAAAAGTAATAATTATGGAGTAAATGATAGAATAGATGAAGCAGTGACAATTACCCAAAACATACTACAGGCATGGTCTAATTGCCCATTGTTTATCATTGTTTCTTAATGAT
>KN474892.1:0-16894 GCA_000787095.1 Periophthalmodon schlosseri
GAGCCTGACTGCAGCAGTTACGGAGAGGGGGCGATAGTCAATGGGACCAGAAGAGCGCCCATGCTCACCTCCTATTTGAAACGTGGCGGCTAGCAGGTTAGCTATGTCCATTTATATATACAGTGTATGGTTTTAACCTATAGCTTACATTAATCCAACACTACCAATTCCTCCTGCGAGATTAGTTGGAAATAGATGGAGATGTGTTATAGCCGGAGTAAGTACACTATTTATTTAACACATGTAAAAAGTTGGTTTTCCCTTTGTTGATTTACTGGCAGAAACAATATGGATATACAATATTTACACATGCACTATTTAGCTTGACCTGCCATCTGTCATGCAGATGCTATCGCTGTGAATTGCTATGAATGTTCCACAGTATGGCATTAAACCTATCAATCTCTATGGAGACCAGCAATGTCTCCAGGGCAAGTAACATGTCGCATCTGTGGAGTATTAAAACATGTAACTGAATAAATGCAAAATAGGTTTAATGCAATACTGTGAAACAATCCAGGGAAGGTGGGTCTCTCACCAAAAAAAAGTACATAGTGCACCTTTACTTACATTACACTATTCATTAACCATAGCTTGTTTCATCTTTGTTGAGTTGGCATTACACAATTAAAGTTATAAAAATGTATTTATTTGAAGAATATCAGTTTGTTTATTTGATAAATTGCTTTGGCTCAATGATGCAAAAATGTACTTTTATGTCAATTGCAAATGATCTCATCTTTCTCACTCGTATGAAACTTTTCTGCCCAAACTTTTCTCCAACCTTAGTAGCAGATTGTCCCTGACCTTTCCTTAGCATTTCTTTGATTCTCCCATTGACTCTCTCGGGCCAAGCTTAATGTCAACACAATGCTTTCCCAGTGCACATTCCAGCTTTACGTCCAGGCAACGGTCAAAGGAGCCGCGCAATTACAGTGCACTGGCCTGCGTCACTTTGCTGTTTACTTCCTAAACACTCACTCGTCTCTAGGACCCTTTGAAGTCGCGTCCTCGTTTCCTTTCCTTGCCATGAGCGATGCGCGGAGATCCAACTGTGTGCCACATAGCAGGTCCTCTCTCCCAGCTGCGCTACAGACTCCCACATGTGCGGACTGACAGAACGGACACTCGCGGCATGGAAATGTTTAGTTTGTAGGCCGAGACACATCCGATATTTTATCCCTATGCACTTTTGATCTTGACTGAAAGTGCGGATGGCCTATCTGCGCCGGTCAACAAATGCACAAGGAGGGGATTTATAGCGTGCGTTTGAAAAGTTTGAAAAGCTCGCGTGCAATATTGTAACTGTTAGATACGTTTTGAGTGTTGTTGGAAGTGTCCTTTGATCAGCTTATTTATTTGTTAAAGGAGACGTGCGACGCAAACTCAACTTTTATGAACTTTTTAACTGTTGTAATGGCTGCGGTAGATTGATTCGTGCATCTGTGAGTTATGCTGTATTTGTCCTGCATTTTGACGCTGTTCAGAAATGAGTTCACCTACCGCTTGGCCCTGCCCACAACTCTGTCATTGGTTGTGGTTATAAAAAAAAAAAATAATAATAATAAACAGCCACTTTTCAATCTGTTGCTTGTTCTGGGAAATGTCCTTATGGCGGGGTTAGTACAACGTAAAATAAAAATAGCAAATGTCTTACTTAAGAAATAGGGTTTATAGCGTCTTAAAAACTGAGAGCGGAGTTTTGACGCCACGGTAACGCTAACAACTAGCATGCTAACACGCACTTCCTGATTCTTAACCAAAACAAGACACTTTATAATTAGAATTTTAATCCAGACAGTACACAGCAGACTTATTTTGATTTCAAGAGCTGCTTACACAACATAACCGTACTGGGGCAAGACCAATTTTGCACAAATGCATGAAAAAAAAATCGGGTACAGGGTCTTTAAAGCATTCGAGATTTAAAACCGATTGAGAATATCCATACAGTATCTAATTTTGCATTGCACTTGTTAATAGTAATAACGCACTAATGGCTAGATTGTCAGCGCTTACTCTCCAGGCTGCGTACTTACAAGTATAGATCGCTGTCGATAACAAGGAATCTTTTTCAAACTGAGATACTGTGAGGCGGGCGTTACCTAAATGCTCACAACTATGTAAATACAGCCGTCTTGTCCAAATAAAAATGAGGCGGTACGTACAGTTGACGGATAAATGCTACGCTAGCTTTCAACACTTGCTCTGCGCTGTTTCTACTGAAGTCCATCAGCAGCTTGTTAGCAATAGTACAGTGTTTTCAGGTCAGCCGGCTTATGTAATTCTGTATTATACTGTTTAGCCCCATCCCAACCCCAAATTATACTTTACGTGTCTGCCAATGCTCCTGTGAGAACGTCTGTACAAGGGGTAATCAGGAGTTGTGTCTCTCATCTCCACAAGCTAACAGAGACTTGCAAAGTGTCTGAACAGCCACTGGGGCCGGTGAGCAATAGACTCAAAAACAAAGAAAACTACGTGCAAAAAAGAAGAAAAAAAATCTGGCACATTTTGAGATGCTTGGGATTTTCACACAGCAAAGGTGGTGGTCGGATTGTTGCAACTTTAGGCAATGGAAAAATGCAATTGTTTTATAAGGCAGTGTTGACTGTCGTTAGATTCTATGAATTAAAAGTAATGGGATACGATTGCGCGATTGTTTTTATGTGAATCTTAAACGTGTTTTGTTTTAAAATCCAAATTGGCCACACAGAGTGAATTTCAGAAATCCCAAGAGATAAATGTTTAGTTATTGCACCACTACCAAAGACATTTGTAAAAAACATGTTCACAACGGGGCTGTAGCGATTCATCTGAAAATTTGTAACTTGTCAACTATTAAAGTCACAATCTTTATCCTGATTATACAGTCTCTAAAACATACGAGAAAAAACTCACAAAAACGCAGGAATATTAAATCTACATAGAAACCTTCAGTCACCATATTTTTCTGGTTTAAAAAGTAGTTTAAAAACCTCAATGTACGATAGAAATAATCGTTTGACTAGTTGATTATTTGAAAAAACGGGCTCTTCAAATTGTTGGTTCACTATCTGAAGCTGCCCATATATCGTATACTCATGGTCCCAGTTTTCCTGTCTGAAGATACAGTGAACATTTTGTCACACGGAACAAGCTAAAATTGCTAAATTGCCTTTGGTACATTTTGTTCTGAAGGATCTTTTCAAGGTTATATTTTAAAGCTCACGTCATGTTTGTTCTATAATGATGTTCAAAAATCTAATAGAAAAATGTCATTGAACACCGTGTACTGTTCTTGGATGTAGTTTAAATGTGTTTTTGAAAGACTGGACAAACTCTATCAGTGGTTCTTTTCACTTAAAAGTACCACCATGGAAACTATGGCTATAAAAGGACTATCAAGTCTAACAGAAACTTGGTCTAACATATGACTTGTAAGTAGTTTGGGGGACAAACCCAAATGAGGACAAAACAAGATTTGTCTGTAAAATAAAAGGGACATATGTAAAAATTGTCTTTTATAAGTGGTATTCCATCATAATTAGTTTACTCAGATTTGTATTAAGATGCATGTTTATGTAATCGCGTATTGTCCTAACAAAAATTCAGACTCCAAGTCATACATGTAGGGTTCAGAAATGTCACCTAGCCAAAAATCTGCTGCTTGTTACTATGAAATACCTCAGGATTCGAGCTCCCTTTTATGCACATATAAAAAAAAATGGTGTGCAACAGGTTAACCTGCCAAACTTTGCAACATTTATGTCATTGCTGTTTGTTATTTCTTGCACTGTTCTTGCCTTGGTTCCAGTGGCAGAAGGCTGGGGGTTACCCCTCCACTCTTCCCCTCCCCAGCCCCTTATTTTGGGGGATCCCCATTCCCTCCCTGGCCAGATGGGACATGTAATCCTGCTAACACATTTGGAGTATGTCCCAGAATGCCTTTGGAGCTAAACACCTGGGCACTCCACTTACCAAATTACTTTTTATAATCTAAAGAGGCATAAGGGAATGATGTGTTTTCTGATCTGATTAGCTTAATGCTTCTTAAGTATATTAGCATTTATGGCATACAAATAAATATCGCAGCTTGGTACATTTTTCAACGGAGAAGTCAAAAGTTAGCATGTGTTTTTGGATCCCCACTGGAGGAAATATTGTGTGCCCTGTTAATTCCCTCCTTTTCTCTTCTGGAGCCACTGAAACTGCCTGTCATAAAAGCTTTGTTGGGTTTAGGGCCTATAGGAAGCCCCGGGCCCGAAGCCAAATCAAGCAAAGCGCTCTCAGCCAGTGAAACCCGAGAAATGGCAATGCCCACGGGAGCTGGGATAGTGACTCAAAGACACCCATTCACAAACCCAACACTCTCCCCAGGGGTGTAAGCCATACAAGACGGCCTATACAGCCATCACCCAATCCGCTTGATACATAAAAAGCACCAATTAATCTGCAATTTTATTAATAAATTCAACATGCTAGGCTAAATTGCTTACATGATCACTGACCTTTTAAGAGTTTGTTGGCAGCCGTCTAAGCTATCGTCATGCCACTGCCGGGGTATTGTTACATAAATTGCACTGGGGCTGGGTTAAATCCCCTGAAAAGTAATTTGATAAATGGGCTAAATGCAGTAAATTTACAGTCGTAAAGAAGTCAGAGGCTACTGTTTGTAAGAAGCGATTATGTCAAAAAAGGTCAGACCAGGACAAAGAAGACAATAAACACACAAACTTTACCAAGTAGTTATGTCATTTTTATTGCTCAAGCGCGGCATGAACTACTGTGGAGGTTATCAAACATTTGTTAAATCAGTACAGTGCTAATTGCTAATTTATAATGCATAATTATGTCCTCATTGCATTGTTTAAATGTCAACAAATAGCCACGTAGAGCATATTTGTTTGCTACAAGCTCAAGAACAACACTAGCTCAGGGATGACCTATTTAACATTTCGTATCGGTATCGGTGATAGCGGATCACAGATTGCGAAGATTTTGCTCATATTTGGCACTGAGCTGATGTAGAGTTACATCTCAGTTGTGGTATTATCGTAACTATAAGGCCAATATGTGGAATACGTCACCTCACGATCATAGACACGGATTAATAAAAATAAAGCTCTTTTCAGCATAACTGACTGACCTCCTTTCCTTTTCTTCTTGGGCTAATACTGCGTGCTACTGGAATTGTATTGCCACAATTCAAGATAAGGTGATGTAACTGGAGCTGACAGCTGTTGACATATATACAAGAACTATGTTTCCAAAAAGATCAAAACTCGACACCCCCTCCCCACAGTGTTGTACTGTAGAGCACACCTAATAGAGCAGAAATCAGATTATCCAAAGAACCCTTCATTGTTTTTTTTTTTGTTTTTTTTCCAAAGCAGATAATGAATTTAATATATCCTTTGATGAAATGCCAAAGCAATTTCACAAAAATTCAGCTACAGGACAGAAGAACATCAAACACCCATGACTAAAGAGGGGGTATTATGCAAAATCGACTTTTTGCAGCTTTCTACCGTGTTATAATGTTCCCTCATCAAAAACGTTTTACACGTCATCCATGCATGCTTGAGTAATCTCGCAATCTCTCCTGGGCGCCATTCGAACACTCCTTATGGTTAGCAGTACGAGCCTGCAGAAGACTCAGCCCATCAGCCTACATCATCCACGCTCCCGCACGGCAATTTTTCATAAATATACAAGAGCAGGATACAAAACAATGCACTACAACCTCACAAATCTGACGCGATGTGCAGTAGTTTTGTTTGCGGGATGGAGACGGCAAACGGAGGAGCATCGAAAAACAAAACTGAAACTTAATGAACATTTGAATGCGTCGTTTTTGGCCAAAATGGCATTTTCAAAACAATAAAAGGTAACATGGTGATCTATATGTTATGTGTTAGCAATTAATACCCCACAGAAGTGCAGTACCCCCTCTTTAAGAACAGGAATTAAAATGTAAATCTAGCAGACAGTTTTGCGAGCGCACCGTCCCTTGAATATTACAGTTCTAATCCCTTTTCAAGCATCAGTGGCTCTCCCCGGGGTCCGCCTAAACTTCTGTCAGGTCACAGCCAGCCATGTAGGCGCTTTAATCTAACTATTACCATAATCTGGATTTTCACCATAATCGAGTTGTTTGTGCGCGTTCTCCATGAATATTGCTCTGCAGCGTTACATGACTCCCGTTCGACTGGAATAACCCCAGTCGCCGCCGCCTGTCCCCACATGGCACCGGCAACACATATCACACACCAATCAATATGAATGTTAGTATTTAGAGCAGAAATAGGAAATTATGCCTAACGTGGGAAGACGTGGGTGGTCACCGTGGGAGGGTGGGGCGTTCTGAAGGGCGGGTCGTAAAGTATATGCTATGATAAAATGCCAAATGATGGTTTAAGGAGACATGTTAATTCATATTCGCGTACAATCAAGACGACATAGCTTCAAACATTTCTGTTTCTCTTCCCCCCATACATGCTCACTTCTTTGTACTTACCTCGTTTTGTTTTTTTCTCAATCTGTGATACATGTAGAATTTAGCAGCGTCCCATAGCCATTTTGGAGCAAAATAAAAAAAATCTGCCGCTTGCTACTTTTAACTGTAGCTATGTGTTTGCCTAGCCAGCCAGAGCCGCACACTTTGACAAAACTTTACAAAGACGTGCGGCTCAGGAATTGTCTCCCCAATTTCTGATGAACATGATTGACGGCGGATTAACCAATCAGAGAAACGCACGGTCCGCCGCGCATTTCTGCAGAATCAAAACGTGCGGCTCTAAACTGCTCTAAGATCTAAATTGGACTAATATTTACTACTCAGCTATACTTCACACCTTATAAAGAAAAAATAGGTAAAGAGCACAAACAAAGATGAGATAAAAAAAAAAAATTGAGTCGCACTTCGGCAGTAAACTTCAGACCGTCACAATCTCGAAGCAGCTGGTAACAAACCCAAATGCTTGACGACTCCTCTCTGGTGTCACGTAAGGGCATCGGGTGGGGGCAGGCTAGGGTCAAGGCCAACCCAACAGGTCAACCAAGGATCTCCGCCGCTACTCTGACAGGAGGAAGTAAGCTGCCATTATACTCCAATACAGAAACCTGACCCAAATATCGTAAGCCAAAGAATTAGCCATTCAGAGGATAAGTCATGCAAAAGATAAGATTGGAGCACATGACAGACCTTCTGTGTTTTCTATTATGGTTCATTTTGCACACTCTCACAGTCCAAAGATTTACTTATAATTAAATTAGTCAATCGGAGAAAGCTCAGGGAGGATAATTTGGTAATCTGTGGTCACAATGTTTTTATGTAAATTCAAGTTTATTAAATATGTATAAGCATTGGTTAATCATCTGATGGGCTACTATTGTAGTCAGTTACAAATGAATGGAAATTGTAAATTGTAATCTCAACGTAGCAAAGTTTCTTTCCATTTTTAAAATATTCTATCCACAAATATAAAATGCCAGAATCAATATGACATGGAAATGCTAATGTTTAACCTGAAAAATAAAAATGTAAATAAACTATTAAATCATTTTAAAACATCAAAATCAACCAGATTAAGCAAACAAAAAAGTTAAATTATTAGACCATAAAATACGAAAATATTTCAATATAGTTTGGACATGTACAACGTAAAAAAAAAAAGGTAATAACGCAACAAAGCTTACGTCATCTTTCACATTACAAACCTTACATCAGTAGCATTACTCAACAGAGCAGCGTGATCGTGGCGGTGTCCGCACGGCCGCCTGCTTCTTGAGCCTGTGGTGCCACCAGCTGCCAGAAGTGTCACAGGGTTAGTGGGGCCTGGAGCCACACACATAATCAGCTTTATTAGTGCTGCCGCTAAAACCAATTTAAGAGCAGACTGGAGGGATCAGACGGGCCAGCTGTCTACACCAGCGCCCGCACAAAACACCAAAACAACAAACCTGCTAGCTTCCAGCTTATTAGCATGTCAACACAAACTTGGAAAAAAAACGCAAGAAAAGATTTAGTTGCAAAGATTTGGATGGAAGGAGGAGGAGGATTTCGTGCACGGCGGATGTTGAAGCTAGCTAACATTTTCTACTGGTCAAATAAAAACATAATTTATTTCTTTACTGAAATGGCAACCTGACTGGATTACATTTATTCCAACAAGCAATAAGAACATGGAGATATCAAATGACTGAACTTGTTGTACGCGGTATCAAAAATATATTGGTGGATCCCAAAGAAGTGGCTATTCTGGATGTTACTTCTACGGTTAAAGAGGTTGTTGGTTTACCTGATTGTTTTCATGTAGCTTTTTTTTTTTTGCTCCATAACCGATAAATTGTAAATATATGTGTTGGTGAGTGCTCTTATCAATTGCGTGCCCAACAGTAGCATCGGTGCGCTGTTAGCAAGCTAATTGTCGCTAGCATTTCTGTGACAGCAAAACTATACTTGGCCCCTGAAAGTTGTGAAACTGCTTCTATTTATAAGTCTTCTATATGTAACTAATTTTGAAGTGTTTTGATCCTTCACGAACCAGGAAGTTGCGCTGGTGCACTGTTAACATGCTAGTTGTTGCTAGCATTAATGTGATAAACTTACATTCTGTTTTAAATGTGATACATTTAAAACAGAATCATTTCTATGCTAGGAACATGTTGGGAAAGGCAGGAATAACTTTGGCCTGCTGTAAATTGTTACAAAATTAACTTCTCAAGTAGCCTACTGTGCCTGTTTACTTGCTTCGTCTTATTGTACGGAATAAGTTGGTAGAGCACTTGGCATAACAAAACAAAACATAGCAGCTGTGATCAAATTCTTTCATCCAATAGATGAAATGATGGTGTAAATTAAACAATAAACAATAACCTTGAACTAACACTACCTTATTTTACCTTGTTTGCTTGGAGCTAAGTTTAGTCGTAAGGCTCCACCTACGTTATACTTTCCACAGCCATTTTCACGGCACACCATCCTCGCCTCATTAACAAGTCGCTGACCCTGACAGTGACCCGGCAGCAGCCATCTGACCTTTGAGCGTTTCCTCTCCTCCACCCACGCCACCACTCCCCTCCAGCCACCCGAACTGCCCACGCGGCGGCTAATTACAGCACAGAGAAGCAGGCTAACCCCATATTAGAGCGGACCAGATACGAGAGTGACTATCGTGTTACGTCAGGTGAGCGTTTGGATTTAACCAGTGAATCAAGGACTGTCGATGATCTGGACTAGTTGTAGAGCCTAGACAGTGACAGGGCAGACAGATTAGCTTGGAAAGGGTGAGTTTAAAAGGGACAGGACCTGCAATTGTAGGTCAGTGGGGCACAAGTTGCGCACACAACAAACGTAAGAGAATAAGAAACTTTATTTTAGGGCAAATGTTATCTGGACAGAAATAGTTAATGGATTGCAATTGAAAACATTTGCAGTGCACTAAATGTGTCAGGACACACCTCTTCACATTTTATTCAAAAATTTTTCACCTCTGTAAAAACAGATGTAATTGATGTTTACCCTTTAACGTAAAGTTTAACAGTAACAGGGGCAGCTACAGTGTTCCCTTAACATACAAAAAAATGTGTTTTTGCATGGGTTCTTTGAAAAAATCTCTAAATCTGTACTTTTTATTTGCGCTTATACAAATTATTATTAATGTAATTCCATGACTGTGACATGCAAATATGCTATGACCTACAAAGTGTGAGAAACATGAGGGAAAGCTGAAGCAGCTGTTGCCATAATGGACATGTCAGTCAGAGGAGTGTGACAGGCGTCTTCAGGACAATGCCATTACAGTAATTACAGTGTAGTTAAGGATTAAGGAACACAAGCACGAACGGCAGTAATTGTTAAACAAGAGAGCTGCTCCGGGGGAATGCAGGCCATCCTGGGAATGACATACATGTACTTGTTTTTCCCACAGTGTAGCGTGCGCGTGTGCACACGGCACATGTGTGTGCACGCGGCACATGTGTGACGCTGTCATTCATCCATGTGCACGGGATGTGAACAGCAGATTCTTCAGAGGGAGGATCTCACTTAATCTGCAGTTAACGGCTGTTTAAACAAGCTCCATAAATGTTTAACGGTGCTGCTCATGCCCTATTGAATAGGAGGCATTTTCCTTCATGTAAAAACAGGCGACCAGGGGCCTCACGGGCCCCCGGACTGCATTTAATGTGTGTAAGAAGGCGGCCATTATCAGCCACACAATGACACAATTCAGCAGGCTGTGTGTCTGCTGTTCCATTTGGTTTGTATCAGGGCCCCAGTCTTCTGATGGCCCTCTAATGGAAAGAGTTCATCAAGAGCTAATGTCTGAAGAAATGAAGCCTTCACGCTTATCGCTCAGATACTTTTCTGCTGTAATACTTGAAGACGAGGTGGAGACAAGACAAGGAGCTGAACACTTCACTGACAAATATGTCTTTAACTTTAACCGTATATCTGCTTCAGTGTGTCATATTTATATCTCCAGTGTTTCCTGACCATTTAATAAGTCCGTTTGGGAACGGCCTGTGATGTGTGACGGTGGCCCACATGTGAACTGATGCTTCTCATGCAAATGCACATTACATCACCGGAACCTGCTTCTTAACAATAGACCGCAGAAGAATACAATGTGACATCGCCAACTAAACGTCTTAATGAGCCTCTAATGAGAATTATCCCCAAGCATTGTTTTAGTTGTTGGGACTATGTTCATTTTATTCCTTCACTGTTTGCAAATTTTAGAGGAAATATACTTAGTAGCTGTACATCTAGCAGTCAGTTTTTAGAATGTTTTAATTGTGATAATTTAGACCACAGAATACTTAAGAAAATGTGAAATGCATGTTGGTTACATGAGCTCATCAGAATGAACTATGTCACAAGATGTAGCAACAAAGTACAGTTATTACAGAACAAGACGAAGAAATGAGGAACCTTGCTGACTAAAGGTTGTCTTGCAGAAAATAAGAAGATACTGTGCACGTCAATAATCCAGTAGTGTTTTGAACAAATATACAAAAACTGTTGAAATACAGGGGAATACATTTGTCACATTTGCAGTAAATTAATAACAGTAAGTAAGTAGTTGTGCAAGTGTTACATAAAATGAAAAAAAAAACAATGTTGCATACAAATAACAATCTGGGGTTTTCCAAAATGTTGAATTAGTTTAAAATGAGCATGAAGCATTATGTATTAGTAACTATTTCCTTAGATGAAATGACAATTAGTTGATCATTTGATGAGTGCAGCATAGTATCTCTGTTGATATCTTGTGTAATTATTATCGAAAAGCTATGTTGAGTTAGCGAGGTTAGTCAAAAAATCTAAAAGCTTGTTCAAATAATTCTCAAACAAATGTAGCAAAATTTATTTACGTAAAAGATATTTAACCAAGCCAGCAATATATTTGCGAGTTCACAAACTTGCGAGAACTATCTGATCTAGGCCCGATCACGACACCTGGAATTTTATCAGTCACAGCAGTATTGTGGTTTGGGGCGGAAGCAAAACAAATTTGCAAGCGTTTTGTGCATATGTGGATGGAAAGATCTCTGTTTTTCTTTTACCTAGACTTAACAAAAGTTTGATATCTCTGCTTGTTCTGCTGACAAATCATCAAATCATCACAAATCTTCGCCAAATCAGCTTCAAATATTCATCATGACTTTTCGTCTTTTCCTAATCACTTTTAGCGAACGCCATTCCTGATTGATAAAGTGTAGACCTCACTTCAGATTCCCTTCATCAAGTAAAACCCTTACCATTCCACAAACTCCAAGTCTTCATTTACTGGGAGCTTCATTTAGTCACGACTCCAGACTACAGGCTTGCACTATCACCGCTGCTCCCCGTCCCCCCTTCGCCTACACACGACGCACACAGCGGCCGTTCTGTTGACGTAGCGGGCCTCCCTCCTCTGGGCGCTGTAGGGGAGCACAGTGATTTAGTGTTCTTCTCAGCACTGTTGTAAACGCGGCCTGCTCCCTAATGAGCCTCTGACGTGCCGCGCGGTCCGCCGCTGTTTTCCTTTGGCTGGCTGGCGACGGGCGCTTGATTGCTGCTCCCATTAAACAGGGCACTGGGACGGACACCGCACGCGCCTTCAGCCATACGCACTCAGGCATTGCGGGCAATCAACGGGGGCTAGGTAGTAGAGGAAGGGAGGGGGATACCTGCTCGAGAAGTCGCTCCAAATGCAGCTACAGGGAGATGTGCGAGAAACATGCCCAGCCGGTCCCTTCTACATTCTGTGAATCCAGAAGTGTCTGGAATCGGACCATGAAGTGTTAAAGTACAAGTCCAACCGCTGCCTCTAATTTGTATCACGTCTCTCAAATGCGTTAGACATCTCTTCACGAAAATTCTCATTTCATTCAAAACAAAATATATAACTTCTTTTACCTGAGATAGAGAAGAATTTGGTACTTCAATTGTTGATTCT
Source organism: Periophthalmodon schlosseri (assembly GCA_000787095.1). Taxonomy (NCBI): domain Eukaryota; kingdom Metazoa; phylum Chordata; class Actinopteri; order Gobiiformes; family Gobiidae; genus Periophthalmodon; species Periophthalmodon schlosseri. The sequence continues at coordinate 12,429 of KN474892.1, forward strand.
GCAGAAATTCAAACTTGTCTCCGTCCTCTATGTTGTTCTTTCCCTTTTTTAGCATATGGCTCCATGTTTGTTTTAACCTGAAAGGAGCATGTGTCTCTCTGATTGGTTAATCCACCTGTCAGTCACACCTTCTGGTATCGGGAGACAAGATACGGTTGCAGACCTACTCATATTTGTAAAGTTTTGTCAAAATGTGTGTTTCTGGCCGGACAGGTAAGCAACATATAGCAACAAATTAATACATAAATATACTTTAGTGACACATTATGATTAGATTATTTTCAATTCGTATTTATCTTAAGTATTTTGTTCTAGTGCTGATGTTCTAATCGAATCAAAGAACAGCTTTTGAGTAATATAGTATTTAAATATGTTATATCTGTTATTAGATTAACTGTTAGTCAAAAAGCATCCAAAACCTAATAGATTCAAGTTTGTCTAGTCATGACATACATTTGGACACATGCGTTGGTGTACGGTGTCTCTGTTACCCCTCAGTCGTCCAGGTAGGATCCATAGCAAAAGAAAATGAAATTCTGGACAAAAGTAAAAAAGAAAAAATCTTCTTTTGCTATTGCTGCACCTTAAAAAAAATGAAATCTACACAACTTTTTGCTAAGACCGCACATTACAAGCTACAATGGCACTTACCCCCTTGCACGTGCTGCTCCTGATGCCAGTGTTTTTGGAGATTCCTATAATCCACGAATAGTCCGTAAATCCCAAACAGAAAAATTCACGTGGCTCGCATCCATTGTCCAAACCCACACCAGGCAGCCTGCGCAAACCCTAGACAGACTTCTGACGGACAGCTGCGAGCACCTCAGCTCATAACCTTGTAACCTATTGGCCGCAGCTGGACCAATGGGACGAAGCTTTGTTGGAGACTAGGTCAGTTTCCCCAGTCCCCTCGTGACCAAATCCCCTGGCCAGGTCTGTCTGATCTGGACGTGCCGACAGCCCCGAGGAGGAAGCCCGCAAGCCAGCCAGCCAGACACCAGGCAACGTTCCATTCTCTCCGTGCGCGACCGTGGATTATTCTTTAACCCCCTGGTTCTCCAAGACGGCAATTTTGGACCAGCTCATTTTGGAGGATCTTGCTTTAGTTGCAGTTCATAAGGTTCTGTTGAATTCGTATGATAATTATCTGTGTACTGGGTGAAATCATCTCCTCGATCTACTTTTTGCATTTAAGAGATTTAAAGATTGATTTGACTGTTAAGGGGAAGTTGAAATTGAAATATGATTGAATGATTTATGTTTCCATGTCTTTTAATTCCACATAAAGTAGTGGGAGAAGGATGATCCTCCCAGAATGAAGCATTATTCGTGTTGCATAAACAGTATGTGAGGAGGCACTTGCTAGGAATTAAAGGGGGACAATGGACCATTCTTTGCGATTTGCATAGCATGTGAGCTAATCCGTCTTCTCCTTCTGTTTTACATGTCCTTCAAGGCACTTGTAGCTGCATAAGATTCCACCACTAATTTACCTAATTACAGTGGAAATTGAAATGACAAGTTCTTTCAGGATTTTGAAGCTAGTCCAACTATAATGAATGTTATCCCTGCCCTATTTACATGGTTGAAGTCCCATTTACCTCAAGGCAACACTGAAACACACAAAAGATCCCAAATAAGGTACAATTGGATGATTGAGACAAAATAACTTCTGTACTTTCTAAAGTTTAAACTGATGGTATGTAACTTTCTGGAGGTGGAAAGTCAACTGCAGGATTCCATGTAAATACAAAGTTAAAATCACATGTCAGAACGTTCTCCATGGCGATAGTTTAATACCATACTGTGGAATATTATAGTCAAAGAAACATTTACATGGAATCAAGCAGTAGGAGGCCCTCTTCCAGGCAAAGAAAGAGTCAGGTCTATTTTTCTATGTTTTTCAGTGCAATAAAAACATCCATAAAGAAGTGTTTTGTTTTTGTCTGTTTTTTTTTATTTTTTATTTTTTTTCAAAACCTTCATATATTATGGCTTTAAGATACATATATGTATTGGCCTCCGACTAGACAGAGGACAATAGCAGTAAATATTCTTTTTCACACAACTCAGATAGGTACCTTTACTCTGCTAATATACCAGTTTCTCATTTAGATTTGTATGACCAAGTGTTTTCCCAGAAAGCATTCTTTATTCCATTCTTTATTTATTCGTTTTTGAGTTCCTTAAATGAGAAATAAAAACAACAACAGCAACAGAAACAAACTGTTTTTAGCCTGTCATGCGTTTGCGCATTGTAAAAGTCACCGTGCCCCTGCTCAGTCTCCCCGACAGAACGTTACAACTTTAACTGGTCTAGCTTTATACCACAATTTCAATAAAGACTCTTCATTTGTGGTAAAAGTTCATTTATTTTTTTAAAGGCCATGCCATTTTAGGAGCTAATTAAAAAACGCATCATTAAATTTGCAATTCGGGTCTATACACAAGGTTATTACTTCCAACCACCAAACATTTGCTACCATTTCGTGAATGGACATAATCTACATAATCTGCCGTGGGATTAACGTTAAAGGGGCTGTGCCCAATCGTACCCAAATGTAATAAAGTAAAGTTGGTTTTGCTCCAGTATGGATTTATTGTAAAAACAGCTCCTATGGCCAAAATTTGACCGCTTTGTGCTGTCTGCATTCAATTATACAGCAAGTTTGTCGTTAGCATGCTAGTTGTTGTGAGCATTACAGCAACGGCAAAACATTGCTCTGGCCTCTGAAGGTTGTGAAACGTGCTAAACTCATCACTGTGAGTAATTAGGATGCTAGGAATAAATTAGGAAAATGAATAACTTTTGAGTGCTGAAAACCGTTTAACATGACCTAGTTCTGTTTTTCATGTTTTTAAAACTGTAAAGATCAAGCGCAGAACTTTTAATATACAAACATTTTACAATAATAAAAATTAAAACCATTAAAAGATATGGCGTGTGTAAGTTCTCCACACATACACCTACACTGTAGTGTTTGGCGTTTACAATAAGCGTCTCTGTGTACGTAAGCCTACACCAATTTTTCCTTGGGGGAGTAACCCAAACCACCATGACACACGTCTCCGGGGACCTGCCGTATATTGAAATCCGAAATATGTGTCGCATCAGGACCAAAACACCCGACAAAGGCTTTATAATTCACATGCTATTGATACTACAGTGCGGTACAAAGGAACAAGGAGGGAGGTAATCACGTTATAGCCAGCGTAAGACCTTTGTGGCCTCTCACACGATTGGAACAAAGACGCTGGACGGCTCGCGATTGGTCCAGAGCGACGCATTGTGAGAAGTGGTTCTGAAGTGCATCCTCCAGTTTAAAAAAGACTCTTGCATTAAGCCGATAGATTTAGAAGGAATGGATTTAGTTAGGGTGTGAATAAGAAGGTACATTACATTTATGACTGGACAATGAATGGAAGACTTAGCCTACGCTTTGTTGTGATTAGAGGTGGGAGATGTACCGAACAATTTCAAACACTGCAATTGTTGTTTCAGAGATGCACAAAATCAGACAATCTTTTATATTGTCTATGATTAAAACTTTGAAAATAAAATGAACAGATATATCTACTGTAAGCTTTCAAACACAAATATAAAGTGATATTTCTGCACTTTAGTGGTTAATTTTATGGTTCATTCACTTTTTGTGCAACACTTGAACCTTAACTGAGAGAGTGACAGGCGTATTTCAGCACATTCCTAATACTTTGTTAAAATACTGTCTTTATATTGTTATTGAGCTAATAAAAAAAATAAGATTTTATTTTTTGTTAGTAGTTATGATGTGTAGGCAAGAGACACACAGCATTTTGACCTGTAGCATCGGGTACCTACATTGGCATAGTTGCAAAGTGGAACGCACGATCCCCAAATAGCAGGAAAGTCCAGGTCAGGCCTTTCCCTCTAGAGTTTGCGTGTTCTGCCAATGTCTGGGTAGGTTTTCTTCAGGTCCTTCTCACGTCATACAGGCTTATACTCCCGCTAGGTACTCATCACCTTCCTGAGTTTACGGGTTAAGGTTATGGTCGCCCTTTATCCAGGTTTGGGAATGACTAGAAAAATATAACTTCACAACTTTTCATTACTAGATGTATCACTTACCCAATAATTGATACCCAGTGTGTGGTATTCCATTTCAAACATTTATTTTTGCTTTCATGTTGGTTTTCAGATGGACCCGCCATTTCACAGCTGATTGAATACACATCACAGTCCATCAATAAGATTAAACAAGGTCTTGAACCCTACGTATTTATAGCAGGGGTGTCCAAATAGGCCATAGACAGCAAGACAATGAAGTGAATCAAAATTATGCATTTCACGTGGGTCAGGCTGAGCCATCACATCTTTAATAAGACTTGGAACATTTATGTTAAGCCTGTATTACATCAAAATTTTTGTTATTTAAGTTATGATAGCAGACTTTTTCACATTTTTCAACATTTGGGCCAATTCAGCA
>KN474892.1:17066-37643 GCA_000787095.1 Periophthalmodon schlosseri
CAGCAGGAAGCCTGAGGGCCAACAAAAATTGGTCTAAAGGCCACATTTGGCCCCCGGGTCATAGTTTAGACTAGGGATGCACCGATCCAGCTTTTTCAGTTCTGATACAGATTCCGATACTACAGCTTTAAGTATCTGCCGATACTCGAAAACAAAGTAAAGTCTTGGCTGACCAGGCTCTGATTATACAGTTTAGTCTCGATTGTGTCATGAAGAACTTGAAGAAAATATTTTTATCTTCGAAGAATAACCTCAACTTTAATAGCCACACATGAAAAACTTTAATGTTTTACTCTATGCTGCGGCTTGACGGAAGCTCCACTATCCGTCAAACATAATCTGATTTGAACGCTGCCCTTTGCTCTTTGATGCAAACTCCTGTCTTTTATTAAGTTGAAAGGAAAAGATCAGACGATGACACCCAATCCTGTATTTTGACGTACTTTCCATAATTTACTGCGCCCATATTACATTGTTATGACTCAAATATTGCGATTTCACATGAAGAAACTGTCAAACACCCTTGACGTAACTTTGATATTACCTTGCCGCATGTGAAGTACCTGGGGTTTTCCCTGATACCTGTGATACTGCACACTGGCCCTCAACCACAAGGACCAAAACTCCAGGTCCGCGCAGGTGAAACCAGCCCCCGGGCCACTGCACTCTGGTGTTGGGGAACAATACCGCGTTTGCCGAGTATCACCAACTCTAATAGATAGCAGGTGAAGGATGAGAAAAAGCAATGTCAACACTGCAATTGGAGCTCGGAGCTGGCAGGCTTCCAGTGGCCGCTTAGCTCTTCAAATCAAGTGCTTGGGAGTACGCGGGAGCTGTGTAATGCCAACATGTGCGCGCGGGGAGGGAGGGAAGGGAGCGGAGGGAGGGACGGGTTCTTGGTGGCCAATCAAATACGTCATGTGGAACAGATTACTGTGCGAATCGAGAGTGTGGGTGCAGAGAATGTGGCGTCCAGACCGCTGACCCTGACACGTTCACGGAAGATGGACAAAAGCTCAAATGGACAGGCTACATACTGCCTCTTTTGAGAAAGAAACAGGGAGGCAGATTGAGGAGAAGACTGTAAAAATGGCGATGCACAGTAGAATCAGATAAAAAAGACCAACGGAAACCAAGTGACTCACATTACGCTACTTTCTGATCTATTATAATGTTATTTCCTCATCAAAAACACACCCAGAGTTGTGTTTTGTTTCATTCACACATTTAACACACAAATTCTGCATATTTAGGCTGAGTTCTTCTCTCAAACAGAACTCCATGCTGCTTCTCTAGAATCATTTAGATGATTTCAGCCGTGTAATTATCAATCTCTAGTGAACTAAAGGTAAAATGTAGCTGTTAACATGAAAGCTACTACTACATGACATCGCAAGGTGAAAGAGCATTTTGAGCTTTGGAGATGTAGACAGACTAATAATAAAGGAGGTAACATTTTAACATGGCTTAAAGGTCCTTAAAGTAAATTTTGTGTAATATCGGACCTTTAAGAGCCTGTACCCATATTTGAGCAAAATTTGTCTTACTCCTTACAGATATATTGGGATCAAAATAAGTCTGCTGTATACCATTTGCATGCAACTCCCAATCATTTTATTGTCAGATAATCAGGAAGTGCTATTGGTATTAGCATGCTAATTGTTGTTACTGTGATACTAAACTCCGCTCTGGCCTCTGAAAGTTGTGAAAAACACTTTTGAACTCATTGCGTTGAATAATTACAATGCTCGGAATGCATAAGGTAAGTGAGGAATAACTTGGGACCACTGCAAACCGTTTAAAATGAACTAGTTCTGTTTTTCACATTTGTAAGACAAATCAGATGCAGCAACTTTTACTGTATTTGGAACTGTGACACAACACAACACATTCTTGAGCATAATCAACAAGTGACAAAGGAAGGGCATATCTACTATTGTCATGTTAATGGGTGGCCCCAAAAAACTTCCAGTAAGAACAAAAATGAAACAATATATTAGTGTCACATGCTGTCATCACTTATAAGCTAAACAATAGCATCGTGCCTTTGACATGTCTTTTGTTAGCATGGCATGACATAAAAAGCAAGGAAAACATTATCAGGGACACTGTAAGTCCAAAACATAACTTTTTTTTTTTTTTTTTTATAGGCCAAATTGAAGGCTCTGTACCTGATTTTGTCCATATATTTGAGCAACATTTGTCTTGCCCCAGTACAGATATATTGCATAAGCAGCTCTTAAAGTCAAAATATGTCAGCTGTGTAGTGGCTGCATCTAATTATAAAGCATTATATTATCCGAAATGTGCGTTAGCATGCTAGTTGCTGTTAGCTTTAGGTCTCTGAAAGCTGTGAAAAGTGCTTATAAACTTATAAACTCAACTCAGAATGCATAAAGTACGTGAGGAATAACCGCTGCATGCCTTTTAAAATGAGCTAGTTCTGTTTTTCACATTTTTAACACAAGTAATCAGGTACACGCCTTATTTCTGTTGGACTGAGAAAGGTCCTTGAGTAGTACTGCCCTTCGCTGCAAGTTGTGGATTGTATATACAGATCTTACGCCAGCTAAAGGTTTTACTGAAATAAGGTTTTCTTTGAGTAAAAATGTTTTCCATGCTGAAAATCAGATATTTTCATAGCTGTGATCCTGTAGTTTTGCTGCTCTGCTCGGATATAGTGAGGATGGATTAGGCGGATGACAACTTGAAGCAGTAACAGTTTGATGTATTGGCTGGACTGTCAAGACTACATGCTTTTCCTACACTTTACAGAGACACGGTCTGGGCCCTGGCATTAATCTTCCAGATCCAACGTGCGTGATCGACGGGTGGGTTAACCAATCAGAGAAACGCACGATCTGTTCGTCATAACAGACGTGATAGCTTACGAGTAAAAATTAAAGAGAAAAAAAATGGACTAAGAAACATAATTGACAAACCAAGAACTGTTAATTTGAGGTAAACAAAAAGTTGCATATTTGGTTTTGAGTGACATGAGATGCTGAGTTAAGATTCATGTGTATTCTACAGTGGTATTCTGTTTGTAATGCTTTTTTTTTTGTTTTTTTTTCTCGTTTGAGCAGGTACCGATACTAAAAAAGTCACATTCACAGGACAGAAATTAACCTTTACTGAATAGCTTTAGAATAATCCTGAGCTGTATCAGAACAAATATAAGAAACACATAGACTAGTACCGTATTTTCCGGAGTATAAGTCGCACTTTTTTTCATAGTTTGGCCGGGGGTGCGAGTTATACTCAGATGCGATTTATATGTGAAATGTATGTTTTTTTCTTCATTATCATGCATTTTTTGGCTGGTGCGACTTATACTGGTATGTTTTTTCTTCATTATCATGCATTTTTTGGCTGGTGCGACTTATACTCCGGAAAATACGGAGTATGCCCATGGACCACTATGGAACCTATCTCAAAGACTGAGGGATTACACAGATATAAAACCAAATGGTAATATTCAGAAAGTACTTGGATTTAATGTTGAAAATGAAATTCTATTGTCTAAAGAAAGAGTATTTTTTATTATCATCGTGGCATCAGAATCAGTATTGAGTATCGAGTATATTCCTTACTATCGAAATCGAGTTTGAAATGTTAGTATCGAGACAATGCTAATGTGTACAAGAAAATTAGCTATGAGCTGGGTTTTAGCGAGATTTTGTGTAAACCCAAAACTTGTCTGTGACCTGCTTTGCTCCACATCGCTGCTTTCACCAGAAGTAGGGCTGTGAACAATCGCTTCCCCCTTTTCCCTTGACAGAAGAACAGCAGCATTCTGGCTACATGCATTTTTTCAAAAACTAAACATATCTGCTAAATCAACTTCTCGTTATATCTTTTTTGACCTGCGCATAAGGTTAACCTCCTACATCCTGCCCAGTACATCTCATCTGCTCGCTTCCAATAGCTTTATGTACCAACATTTGTATAATGCCAGAGTACAGTGAACGCATCTCATCAGGCACATGCCCTCATTTCTAAGGACACCAGTCTAATATTATTTTATCACGTCCTAGTTTTCTGGTGTCAGGACAGAATTTCAGGACAGTACTTCATTATTATCAACCTTAAAAACACCAAAGGGGGCTGGAAGAGGGGGGGGAGGGTTGTGGTTTGGACCTCATCACATGTCCCAGGGCGGTCTAATCCATGTTTGTCTGGAACACTGAGAACTATCAATCAACATAGTGATGCACAGGAAAAAAGACTTATTTTTTCATGAACGATGAAACACGGCTGATGTATTTTGACGTGAAAAGCAGCTTATACGATATATCGACTGGGGCAAGAACAATTTTGCTCAAATGCATGGGCCTTTGCGTGGGTACAGGGCCTTTAAAAACAAATAAATGTGCCATGAGCAAGAGAAAATTTTAATTACTGCCATCGAAATAAAAACTAGTCCAATTTATTCCTGCAAAGTCTGGACTCTGCTCCAAACCACATGCTTTTACTGACAGGATTGGCTGTAGACCTCTAAATTAAAAAGTCCTAAACCGATCATTGGCGATTTGATTGGATTAAAAACATCTTTTTGAAAATGATATTATTTGCACAGTGGTATTTCAATCCAAGTCATTTCAACTAATGCCAGATTTTCTTTTTTTAGTTCAGGATGGATAGAAAGTTGGTACGCACACGCCCGGGCCACAGAGTTCGCCCATTCTTCTTTTGGGCAGGATTTTTAACGTCTACCAAATCCACAGTCCACTTTCGCTGATATGGAGATGGGTTATGCAAAGGTTGCTTTAGCCGGATTACGGCAGAAGCCCTTGTTCGTATCTAATGGTAATTCAGTGAGTCGTTTGTGCAGAGAGCCAGAGATCAGTCCGTCTAGACCCAGGGAGGGCTCTAATGGGATTCAGACAGATTATTGTGATTACACTAGTAGTTGTAATACAGGCAGACTTCTGGACACAAAACATGCCATGGTTCAGTTCAACAGCTCAGGGCCACACTGGCTAAGCATTTTTACAGTAAGCCACAGAGAGAATAGTGGGAAGATGAAAAGCTTAGCAATTTGTTAGTGTATGCCCAGCTGTAGAGCAGATCGTAGCCATGTAATCAGCATGACACATATAGTTAGCCAAGTCAGATAAACATGTTTCTACTGTAATTTAGATTAGAAGATTCCAGTCATTTGTGAGAAAGATGTCGACAATTGTGACAATACTATGCCAATGCTTCACTCTAAATGGTTTGTAACAATTCATATTTTGGTTCAGTACGTCTTTCTCAGTAAAAGCCTGAACCGATGTTGAATATTGAACTGGAAAACTGGACCAGGATCAGAGGGTGTAGGTGATATTTGGCATTCTTGTAGGAAAGTCATCAAGGCACCTTGATTTACTGACCATTGTTAGCCACAAGAAACAAATCCATATTTGAGGAAGAGCATTGTGTTCTTTTGGCTCTGGATTTAAAACAGTGCATTCTTTGAGCAATTTCCAATCTCCAGGAAAAATTACTGGAGCTTCTGACTTTGATTCTGGTGAGTGTTAGGTTTGCGGTTTGCGGATGATGAGTGATTGGTGGCATGACACAGATTGGCAGCCTAGTTTCTGTCAGGGCAGCTATGGCTACAGAAGTGGCTTAACGATGCACAGTGTGACGTGTATCATTGCCAATGTAACATAATCACAATAGTTAAATAGAAATCAGGCCTGTTCCTGATTTCAAACCATGAGTCAGGAACATATTTTAGTTTGAACTTTTAGTCTTTTCTGCCATTCAGATATTGCTCCATGACACAGAAACAACTGTCGGGGATAGTGTCATGCAAGTTGTTTCCTTATAGTTCCAATTTATTCCAACTTTAAGCTTTTTTGTCACTCTTGAAACAGCACCATAACAGAGAATCTAGTGTCTAAGATAGTGACAGGCAGTTGGTTTCCGTGATTCTTAGTAACAATTTGCCAGATTGGACGGAAAAAGGTGACCCTGTCCGTAGCTTCTGTATTAGCCATTACCTGGGAAAATGCTATGTAAAAATGAATAGATTATATTTCATGGTCTCATTTTTTAACATATTAAGCTGCTTTTACCATACAACGCAAGATGTAAATAAATTAAAATCAGGTACTGGTCCTATTGGCGGTCTGCTCCACTTGTGGTAACCTCCACAAAAATGCACAGTATGCACTCATCCACAAAATGAGTACCACCAAGCCTTCACAATCTGTTTAGTATATCTAAGTATTTCATATGTTTTAAACAGCTAACTAGAAACCAGGTCCCCCTCTCTCATAGATTATCAAGCCCTTAAAGATTTAAGATTTCTTTAAGGAGCACATACCATAATTTTACGTTACAGCGTCCGCAGTGCCCCCGCAACACTTACAACATTTTTCTTGGCTGCAATGCTCTGTTACAATCATTACGCGGAAGATTCATCCCCTATACTTCGGCATCTTTGCATTCCCCGTCGTATCCGAAATTAATTTTGCTAGCCGTGAGTCGCTTATGTTGCTCAGTTGTTCATAAGTCCGCGTGTAGCTATAGATGCTGTTTGGAGTTTTGTCTTTACGATATGATACAGTACGTGTAGTAGTACAGTATGTAGCGCGGATACAAACTTGTGGATTTGTTTATTGCTACTGAATTATGGCCTGTCCCTTCTGCCCCCGTGCGAGCTCATCTACTGCAGATATCTGTCATGGTCAAGCCGGAGGAGGGGCAGTCATGGGATTCTCAAGCAGAAAATCCAGCTTCCATATGTGCATTCATTTGTCATCGTTTCGGACGAGCTTAAACAATAACACGTGGAATGCCTGTTTGAACAAATAGCACGGACGTTTATATCCCTGAATGATTTCCTATATAGAAACAGGCCAGCTATGTATTTACATTAGGGGAGGTTGTCAGATGGTTTGGTATACAATGTAATGGGATTTCGTCTTTGCTTTCTCTCCGAGGGCCATGTAAAGAGTAATGTAACAAGTTTGGATTAGGCATGTGTATAGAATTCTGCCAAATGGTGTCTGTAAATCACCAGGGTTTGTGGTAATGAATGAAGAGAATGTAAAAACTAGCCTTCTTTTCTTAACGATATCATCAATTCATCTACATCACCAAATGCTTAAAGTTGTCAGCCTTTTACACTGTGTACATTACCCATTGTCTTCTAGACGTAGCACCTTGTACGATGCGATGTTATTTACTTTAAAGGTGCTACATCTGATTTTTACTGTATTCAAAATGTCTAAAACAGAAGTAATTCACTTTAAACGGTTTGCAGTGGTCCCAACTTATCCCTCACATACATTATGCATTCAGAGCATCCTAGAGATTCACAGCGATCAGTTTAAAAGCGCGTTTCACAATTTTCAGAGGCAAGAGTTTATTTTGACGGTAAAGTAAGCGACAATTAGCATGCTAGCAGAGCACTTGTGGATTATCGGACTATAAAAGAACGCAGCAGTCTTATTTTTATCTCAAGAGCTGCTTATACAATCTGTCTGTACAGGCTCTTTTAGTATTTTGTTGCTATAAATACCTTGATAAACATGAAACCTTACAGTGAGCAGGGTCACCTCTTCAAAGAACCAACCTGTAACTTGGCGTAGTGGCTACTGTGGAACATTCCAGGCAAAACAATAAAATCTCCATGGCAACAATCACATGGTGGACCTTCCAGCAGAAAAGTTACATTACAACATTTGTGTTCACTTGAGTTTGTATGTTTCAATACCTGCAAACTGAAAAAACAAGGCTGAAAGAACATTTACAAAAGAAAATATAGCCTTATTCTTAAGGTATAGTGTACATTACTGTGTTTTTTTGTTTTGTTTTTGTTTTTTTTGCATTCATCTGTTGTTGTTTTTTGTTTTTTTTTATTTGCAAATTAAAAAAAAAACAAACCTTACCTGCACTTCTTCTCAGCAGCACACTTGCACTTGACCCAGTTCAATTAGTGACCAGTCATGTGAGCGACCTAGAGGGAAACCTGCCAAGGAAGAGTCTTACAGATCCTCTAAAGAGGCCACCCAGCTTGTTGTGTCATCCGCTCACTCATGGGATGCCCTGCTTGTTTCTGCCGGAGTGAGGTAAACGAGGTTAAGAAGCTCCAGACACTCCAGGGACCTCACCATAAAGAACTGTCCAGACTGAGTGGCCTAGTCTGGGCTTCCAATACGGCCCACATGTCGTGTTGGTTGAGCTGTTTACCACCAACTAGACAAGGGCTTTCTCTCCGAAGCTCCGGGACAATAACACGCCATTGTGCGGCCTTAAAACACCAGTTACAAACAACACTGGACGCATCATATCATGTTAGCTTAGCAGATATCATGTAGCAAAAGAGCCTGCAAGCTCATGTGTCCCGGAGATGTTTCCCCCCACCTACATACTGTATACATTGAACATCAACAACACAGCTAGCATTTCACAGCTAGCATGTCCCTGCAGGCCGAGCGTTATACAAGACATAGTGAGTGACGCGCTGTTCGGTCATTGGGGATATCAACTTAGGTGGTTCTAAGTGCACCCTTGAAGCAAATCCCCATTGTTGCTTGTTCGGATGCTAAAAGCTGTTTTTACAGTAGGTCTCAGGCTGTTGACAACACAATGGCCGCCTTCTTTCATCGTCATTGGGAGATCACTCACCTGTCTGAGAGCTCCGTACCCCGCCCGCGCCAATCAACCCGTCACCGGTAAGCCCGTCTAATGGTACATCAAAGCGCCTTCGACTAATCACCCAAGCTGCATAACAGACCACAACAAAAGCGCAGGAACAGTAGGGGAACTCCACAACCTTTGACCTTTCTCCCTTCTGTGGCTTCCTGTTAGGAATCGGAGCTCTCAGCGGTGGCGCCTGCCGGGGTTCGCCTGTATGCGCTGTGTGCACCTTCAGTTTCCCAAATGGGTCTCCCAAATTACGCGTGGAGCAGTGTGACGGTAAGTATTGACCAAATTGCTCACCTCTTCAGTGAGGGCAGAGCTGTAAAACTATTAAAACCTGCTGTTTCTTGGATACGCACGGGACAAAGCACTGCGTCTCTTTTTCCCCAGCGCGCACAGGACAGTGCCATCACGGGCTTGTTTTAAATGTGCGTTTACAGCGAGACAAAGCACTCTCTTCTCCCGGCTCTACCCAGACTCCAGTCCTGGAAAACAAACGAGCACATTCAATAATCAATTGTCTCGCTCCCTGGCAAATGTGTTCAGGACTGTCAGGAAGTGTACCTCGACCGACATAATCAAATTGTTTAATTCCCTGTGCGCAGAGTGGGAAATCCTGAACATAACATAAGATGCCGTAAGCTTATTGTAAACCAGGAGAACAGCTCTATGGGACACTACATGAAACGCTGGGGACATCAGATGGGAGGCAAGGATAGCGAGAGAAAAGAGAGACACGGATCTCAAGAGCTCTGTGCGTCAGGTAGCCTATAAGTCTGCAGACTGAGAGCGGACGAGAGACTGAGAGGAGGGCACGGAGCAGAGGCAGCAGAACCAGAAGCATTGAGAAAGGGCAAAGAAATGGAAGGGCGACCAGGGATGTGTGTGATGGTGCGCACGCATTAAGCTGTGTGCGCACGTAGGTGTGTGTGAAGGGTTTTGGCTGTGCATACCCTCTCATAAAATCCTGAAGGCACCCATGGCTCTCAGATAAGGCACATGAAGCCTTCATTTGGACCCCTCTCCCCTTCATCTTGGTTAGGGCCGGGCTACTTTCATGACTGCGCAAGGATCTGGGTCAGTTATTGCAACTGGATCGTATCAGAATAAGCCCCGGCCCTCTGGAGACCACAAAACGCCGGCCTTCTGAGGGAAATGGGGAGGTAGAAAGTCTAAGTCCAATTTCCTTGTCTGTCTCGGCGCTTGAGGTTCCCAGACGGTTTGGTCATATGGGAAAAACAGCCAGGAAGCATCAAACTGGCCAATCAGAGAGGTTAGTGCGTAATATATCACAGGCTGACTTTAATAAAAACAGGGAGGAAGACATGTCAAAGAGGAATGGCCTTGATCTCCACCATCTGCGGAGTGTTGTGGTAGCGCCATCCGGACAGGTGTCTCAGAGCTCTCAGAAGATGTTTAGCGATTGGAAAAGGTAGGAAGACTCCCTGGCTTTTATGGTAGGGCATAAAGTTAACTACCAAATAGTTAGTAAGCTGCTCACTCATGTATGAAATCATGGTGCTCTAACAAAGTTTAGGGGCAACAAGGGATTCTATTGTAACACTCAAGTTATAGTCAAGAAAATCACTTAATACATAATGCCCAAAATATCAAATATGGATTACTTCATTAATCCTTCAAAGTGCATTTGTGGCCATTAAACAATGAGGAACCATGCGGTGTGTGTTCAAACTACATAACGCCTCATCGTCGTAGAACACCATGACGTGCACAAGACGTGTGGTATGAGATCGGGTTAACTACTTATTTCACTAAAATGTAGTTTAAGGTACAGTATGTAAATTTCTGGAAGCGGCATGTCACCTGAATGATTCCATGGATATAAAAAGTTAAAATAATGCCTCAGAAAATTCTCCATGGAGATAAATATGTTTAATGCCATACTGTGGGATATTAAAGGTTGTATAGGGGGTTTTCCAAGGAAAGAGAAATCCAGCGACTGTTCTTTTTAAAACTATCCTCCTCTCCTACTCCCTAAAAGGGAATGTCTACTGCTGCTGCTGTTACTATTACCACAACATCATTCTACCTCACATATGTCAGATTCATCTATGGTAATAATTTACCTTTGCTAGTACAATTCTATCCACCTTATTTTACATGGGGCTGCCGATTTTGACAGCAAATAAGTTCTATAGGGTCTACAGAGCACAAATCACACAAATCAACCTACTTTATATCATATTTTAGCGGCAAAACTTTTCCCAAATTCTCAATTGAAATGAATGGGATTCCCACTTACCCGCAAGTGCCATCACAAAGAAAGCACAGTTTAGTCACGTTTACGGCAAAAGTGGGTGGAGCAGAATAAAGTCAATACTTTTAAAAAAAACATCACAATCTGGGAGAATATTTTTATGTGAACTATGTTTTTATCCAGTTAATGTTAGCATGCTGCTTGTTGGCATTTCCCAATTGGAAGATCACATTCAGCCTCCAATCTGTATTTGTTGTATTTTCCCTTTTCTGTTTATACTAGAAACGGTCGGGTATCAATTGTCATTGTTATATTGTGTGTTATTAGAGAAGAGCCAACCTTTGAGGGTTCCAACTATGAATATGATCCAGACAGAACGGGACCATCTTCAACCCACGGAGGCAGGAGCGTGAGAGGGACTCCTGTCAGGACATGGCAAGGAAAACAAGGGGGAAAAAAGGGGGGGAAAATTTGGCCAAGCAGGACATAACCAGGGTCCAAAATCTATGGGATCAGAGGATTACAAGTGACCGGGTATGTTTACTTCAGCACTATATTGCTCTCTATGAGGATTAAATTAAAAAAAAATATTATGTACAAATCAAAGAAAAAAATCACACTGGTACAATGCCAGCTCTTGTTTAGACAAGAGATCAGCCACGTTATATCAATTTACTTGTTCTGCATTATTGTTTTGTTTTTTTAGAGAGACTTTTTGTGCTAATTGTGACTTTCGTGTGTGTGGATATGGAGACTGAGCTGCAATGAATCTCATCAGTTACTAAAACCCTGCCGTGACCGTGAGCCCAGTCTACTTTTTCATCTCCTGGACCCTGAGTCCACTCCAGCAGGCCCCCCTCGCCCACAAACTCTGAGCTGCTGTGTCTGCGGAAACTGCAGGGATATGCCTACTCTGACAGAGCGCACGTGCTGTGGACGGCAGCCACTACACTGTGTATCTTTGATGCCACACATGGATCTGTTTATTCTTGAAGACGGTGTCCTGCAACTTGCGCGAAGAATTTGGAACAACTTATGGCTGAGGAGGACTCTCAAGAGCTTGGAGACTCAATCTGCAATTTAGATACACAGCCTACAGACATTTTGCAGTGTGGAAGTTTGGTGTCCTTGGATCAGGTCACAGGATAGTTACACCAAGTTGCTGCATGTGGAAGATCCGTGACCCTTATGAAGATCGACAGTGTTGGCGTTGTTCAAGGCAGTTGACTTTGTTCAAGACAGTATGTTTTGGAGTGAGTCTCACACATTTTGGGATTGTGTATTTAGCATCTACTGTGACCTTGTTTTATGTTCTGTGCAATATCTATAAAAATATTTTTTGTTAGATATTTTCCTTTTGCTTTGTCTTTCTTTAATCATGTCAATAAAGTTCATAAAAGACAAAACAATGTTAGAAATAATCTTTTATTATTTAACACACACAGTTTTATATCACTATACACAGTTACATTCAGAGGCCATGCAGGTCACATGGTTTATGCTGAGTTTTATTCAGGTGGTTGCCCTGTTTGGGAACAAATAAAAGTTAGTTCATAACAATAATAAAGTTTCTGAAAGAATAGCATAGTGCTGATTTTTTCCACTGCTACCTCTTAAAAATATTATTTACAATATCTGTGGTGAATGGCAGTTTCTACTACCAGTAGATATTTGTAGAAATAAGTATATCCTATTTAAATGTGCACATATTGATATACTGCTAACTTACACAGCCCTCTGCTCCAGCTCTTGTATTGTTGGGGCAATGCCACCTGCTAGAGGCCCAAGCCTTCGTGGATCATGGGGTCTTGGTGGGTGACAATCAGCCGTTCCTCTCTGAGACAAAAGTCTTGAACGGAGTATGAGTGCCTGCCACATCTTGGTCCTCTTGTTGTAAAGGTTTCCCTTTCTAGACAGAAAAAAGAAAAGCATACACAACTGATTATAAACTGAGACCCAGCTATGTGCATAGCACTTTTAGATTTGTTTTTCATATGTAAATACAATATAAATATATTATTATTGTTAGGAAATACATTCTGTATGGAGCTGTCCTTTTTCCTCCTGGGCCCTATTATTATACGGGTCATTTTTTGGTTTTAAAGTAAAATAGGATTGTAAATATGCAAATGTAGCAGCTGAAGTGGATAGGACTCATGTACATTTACTTTGAGTAAAAGTTTAGGTTATTCTTCTATTCTAGTCTATAATTGACAAAGCTTTGTGTTGACAATATTAAATTATTGGAACATTGGTGTTTTTTGTTCCTTCCAATTATATCAAATTGAAATTATAAATCAGATGTTATGCTCTGACAGTAACACAATTACAGTCTGTGTAATCTCTCAGTCGTCCAGGTTTGATCCATAGTAAAAGAAAAAGAAAACTCTATCAACTGGAAAAAAGTTTTAGGGTGAAGACGTGTCGCTGCTCATCCAAGCTGCTTCTTCAGGTTTGGTCAGATACTGGTGCACACTTAATTACGCTTATTACTGCAATTCTGTTCCCTAATTTGTCCAGGCATTTCTACAATGTAAATCTAAACAGATGCGAAATAACCTCTTTCTTTTATACTTACAATGAAGTCTTTGTATGTTTCAGCGGTTGGTTATATCCTTCCAGGTTCCAGGTGAGCAGCAAGGAGCACTTCTTTTGACGCCCAGCCTAATCACACTGTAAAAATAGATATATATAATAAAACAATATGCCTTCATTATAAAAAAATAAACATACAGCCAAAATCATTTCCCTGAGATTTTTAGCCCCATGCCAGATGTCCAGTGAGTGTTTTATTCTTTTGTGTTTGTATTCTCCCTTCTCTTTTAAAAATCCAACAAGTTTCTTTGGGTCTCTTGTTTGTCAGAGCCGGTCATGCAGACAATCTTCTTTGTCTCATTGTATGTGCAGTATTCAGTACAAAATCCTGGACTATCTATCCGACCTTCACCCGTGCATAGAAAAAAAGGTTAAAAAAGAGTAAGTACTTGTGACAGGCATGAGGCAAATTCATATTAGTAAAAGTATGTTATAAAGTGTCAATCACTCACCAAGCAGCACAACAGGGTCTTTGTCTTTTAACCCATAAATGATCCCTTCAATGTCACTTTTTCAGAAGATGACAATGTTATCCACACAGAAGCCATCTTGGATCTTGTGGAAGGTTGTGGGATCAATCATTCCCATATTCATAAATTTGAAGAGAAGTACCACTTTTTGGAAATTGTTTCCAGACAGGACATTCACACCCAGTATGAAGTCTGTCACTGGCATATCATATTTAAAGTACCGCTGGGAGCTCCACCTCCAAACTGTGGACACATCTATGGAAAAGAAAATAAGACAAATTATATAATGTGACTGTTACTTATGAATACACATACTTGCTACTACTCCCACAACTAATACTGCTCCTCCTTCTACTACTTACTATTACTTACTACTGTTGCCACAAAACTACTCCAACTCTTGCTACTGCCAGTGATACTACTGTACATATATATATATTGTATTGTTTCTACCGCCACTACTACACTACATGTTATTTTTATATTGCGGATTATTGCATTTGACTCAAGAGTGTCCTTAGCTGTGCATTTGTCTGCAGGTAGGGTTAAGTAGTTTAGAAGCTGCTTCAAGACATGATGGATGGATGGTGGATGCTGGTTGTCCAAAACATCTTCCTCAGTAACAGCCGTAGCAGTGTCAGGAGGGACGGGATCTGCTAGTGTTTCAGTCGTCAGGATCATCATGGACTGTTTCATCCATGTGACTCTGTGTCAACACAAAACGGTTGTTTCAGTGCACCCCCAGCCCTGTTGTGTGAATATGCAAATGCCATTAAGCAGGGTGTGACAGGAAAAGAACGAGTCTTCTACCCTCGAACATGTCCTAATTATTACATTCTTTTGTGTTGGGGGTTGGAGTAAACCTTTTCACATTCTCACAAAGCCAATATCATACATACAATTGAGGCTAGGAAAAAACTGTACCCATACAGCAGATAAATTGGTGTAATGTAGTCTAGATCTTGGCTGTCACCAGAGTCAAACTCCTTTGTCTCTTCTTCAGTGGAAGACTGTGCCTGTGTTTCTGTGCATATTTCTGGAGCCCAGGTTTCATCATCCCAGTCGACACTAAAGGGAAGTAATTATTATATACAATCAATCCACAAAAACAGGGATCTTAAAATTAAAATAATACATATGTAGTAGTATGTCCTCAATCGGTTCATCTCTGAAGTTGGAGGGTCTTTTATACAATTTAAACAGTTTGTTAGAATGTGAAAATATGTGTACATTATAGAGTGACAGGAGGTGCTTATTTTATGGAAAATTATAACTTACCAAGCTTCTTCATGTGGCGCAGAGGTTTGTTCTTCACTGCTGCTGCCACTGGCCAACTTTTGAACTCCTTTCACTGAGAAGTCAGCATCCCTGTAAAGCGTAGACTGTGCAAGAGCTAGAGCTGTGCAAATCATTTTAGATTAAGAAATATTTTCTCGAGAAAATGTTAACACAAAACATGCTTCCCCAGCAAACATTCTAGTGAAATAGTGAAATCTAGTGAAATAATAACCACCAAAACAATAAACTAGAAACAAGTTTGTAATTAACATCCTCATTTCCACTTTCTTGGGGCCGTCTTGGTGAGGAACAGTTGAGGGGGCACCTCCAGCCGGGGAGCGTTTCCTTTACAAGTGGCCCAGGCCGTTTCTGGACATGACACAGGTCGAGCAAGACACACTGAAAGGTGTGACGTAAGCCTGCGCCGCCACGAGGCAATCATTTGAGGACCAACGATAAGCAATCATCATTAAGATGGAAAAAAACATATAACCATAAAATTACAGTTTCTCACCAGACGCTGACTTGATCTTGCGATATACCTCCGTATTTCCAGTGATGGCAACTTATCTGTTGAGCCGATATGCTTTGCAAAACTGACCTATCCAGCTGTTTCCTGTTTATCGATGCACGCCACTCCCGTCAAGATAAAAATATTACATTTGCAGTGTATAATGCAACTAACACTAGTAAACCCCAATGCATGAAATAAAGAGAGGTTAAAATGCGGCGCAGATGTGCAGATACATGAAATAAATGCAAAAAACTGACGATAAACCGGAATTAGTTTAGTACACTAGCTTTAATGTTTTTTGTGATTCTCTGAGATCAGCTGTATGAGAGTATAATTCAGGTATGAACTATTTATTAAGTTAGCACTGGCAGCTGCTGGTGCTCCAACGACTGTGTGTCATATGCACTTTAAGACAACAGATGAACACAACAAATTTACAGCTAAGTATTATATAGTCGAAATTATTAACAATAGCGACATCAGTTTTATAAATTGACAACCTACAACCAATACACAAGCAAAATTTTATATAAAAAAGTTAATTCTGTTAAGTTATGGCCAGCTGTTTTGTTATTTTTTTGTTCTGTTTTTCTTTTCTTGTAAAAAACATAACAAAAACATGCACAGCCCAGCCTTTCACTTGATTAGCTTGCTTCAGAGCACTTCAATAAAGCCTGTTGGAATTTGTCCAAACCGAAGTACAAAGTGGATTGGCATTTTTGGCGTAGAAAGGTCAAGAGGTCACAGCGAGAGCACATTCCCTCAATCAAGCCAATTTCACGCAAATATGTTGCAGGATCGAGTAGCAATTTATATACGAGAGGTCAGAAGTCGCGCAACTGTGACTGCATGTTCTACCATAAATTTACAACAAGTCTGTGAGGGTTAGTGAAGACATATCTGTGCTTTTGCCTATAAGCTACATACAAAGTGAATTTCAAAGTGGGCTGCAAGTTTAATCACAGTCGAATCAATTTGAGTAGACGCAATTAGCAAATCACAAAGGCCACGAGTTTTGAGGTACCATTTTTTTTCCTCCACAAACAACAAAATATCCTGCTATTCTGCATAAAAACTACTAACCCTGTAGTTTAGATCTGCACTAGTGTTGTCAAGATACAACAATTTCAAAATAGATTCCATTATGATAATAAAAAAAGCACTTTATTTAAACAACAGAATGTCATTTTCAATTCTCGGTCGTCCAGGTAGGTTCCATAGTTGTCCGTGGGCGTGTACTAGTCTATGTGTCTTATACTTGTCCTGATACAACTCAAGGTCATTCTAAAGCTCTTCAGGAAAGGTTCTTTTCTGTCCTGTGAATGTGACTTTTTCAGTATCGATGCCTGTTTAAATAAATAGCAAGTTTCTGTACTAGTTTTAGTATCGATTAGTATCTAATTTTTGATACTTTTTCCAATTCTAGTACAAAGATGCTCTGAAATGTGATTCTTGCATTAGATTTGAACAGTATCCTAATATTAAAACATAAACCACACATCTAACCGCAATGCTTGTCGAAAAATCGCAATTTCGCGATATTTCAACGGTTCAGGCCTATTGCAAAGTATGAACAAACTTCGACTTTACATCTCATGGTACTGTCTGTTCAACGAGGACAATGAATGCAGCAGTTTTAAACTACAAAGCAAAGGTCATAAGTGCCATTCTTGAAAGCAAAAACAGCTGACACATTTCAATCCTGTGTTATTCATTATAGACAACCTTTTTGAAAGACAGAAACCATCTTGTGAACTTTTGGACCCTAATGTTCCTGGACATCCACTGAAAATAAAAGCAGATTTAGTTCCGGACGACCATGCTTAGAACATGCAATAGAGCACATGATGTAGAACAAAAAACATGCAGAGATATGCCAGGCAGGATGTATAGGGGAAGACAAAAGAGGGGATTTTAAACTAGTTGGCGTGAGGCAGAATATCAAGAGTTGGGGTTAGATGCATAGATCTTTTCTTTTTTAGACCACGAGACCAAGCATTAAAACACCGGTAACTGAGTAATTCCAAGATATATACATTTAATGCCATACCATGGAACATTATGGGCAAACCAATAACATCTCTATGCAGATATGTCACAATATTAACCTGGTGGAGTAGACAAGACAAGTTTATTTGTATAGCACAATTCATACACAAGGTAATTCAAAGTGCTTTCCAGAAAAAGACATTAAAATCACAATACAACAAATCAAAACATAAATAATCACAAATAATCATCATAAAATTAACATTAAAGGAGAAGAGTGCAGAATAAAAACCTTCAGTCATATGCACAGAACAGAACTGTTTTGAGCCTGGATTTAAACATTGTCAGAGTAGAGGCCTGTCTCACATCTTCAGGAAGACTGTTCCAGGTTTTAGCTGCATAAAACTGAAACGCTGATTCCCCATGTTTAGTTCTGACTCTGGGCACCAGCAGGAGGCCGGTCCCTGAAGTCCTCAGAGTGTGAGATGGTTCATATGGCACTAATATGTCGGAGATGGAGAGACTTGTAACAAGCAGAGCTGCTTTAAAGTCTATTCTCTGAGCCACAGGAGCCAGTGCAGAGACCTGAGCACAGGACTTATGTGCTCGCAGTGCAGAGCCTGAGCACAGGACTTATGTGCTCGTACTTCCTGGTTCTAGTCAGGACCTGAGCAGCAGTGTTCTGGATGTACTGCAGCTGTTTTAATGCTCGTTTGGAGAGGCCAGAGAGCAGGTCGTTACAGTAGTCTAACCTACTGGAGACAAATGCATGGCTTAGTAGACTTTACATTAAGATGGGAATCTATCAAAGTTTCAGCAAATAGATTCTAGCTATTACCATTAGACGTTATTGTACTGGATAAATGAAAGTAGGCTGATTTAGGAGTAAAGGCTAAACTATGTGGGATCCAGACTTTTTTAGGGGCAGGTGCTCAACCAAGAAAAAAGGGCACTTTTCCATATCGCTTAAAATGAACTTATCCACGGTATTTGGAATATGATTTTGCTTCTTTAGAAATTAGTTTTAGGTGTACGCCTGCTGAGGTCTAGCAGTAAAGCTTTGTGCATAAGTGTATATGAGCTTAGGGACCTATAAGAATATAACAAAAAAATGAGACGGAGAGACAGAGCCATAAAGGAACATATTTTTACTTTTTGATAAAATAAATGTCATTTCCTGTTATCTAGGGTGTTTTACATGAGGAAATCAAATTACAGAACATACAGGCCCATTGCTGTGGCCTACTTCTCTCCAAGACAGTCAACAGTCAACTGTTTATTAAAAGGCCCATATTACGCTATTTTCTGATCTATGTTATAATGTTGTTTCCTCATCAAAAGGAAGCTCCCCGAGTTCAAATGGGCGTGACTGGTGGATTAGCCAATCAGGGACACGCATGGTCCGTCCATATCAAAACAAATATGGCTGCTTATGAGGAAAAAAAAATCACAGGGGACTGAAAAACATCATGGATTTCTGCAGAATCGATGAGTGAAGCACTAAACTGTTAATCTGAGGAAAAAAATATCACAGGGGACTGAAAAACATCATGGATTTCTGCAGAATCGATGAGTGAAGCACTAAACTGTTAATCTGACGTGAGAGAATAAAAATGTAGCTGCAAAATGATCCTTCGTTTCACATGCGCCACTGAAAAATACAGCAAATCTGATTGCACGATCGTGTTTGATTCTGGCCCGTGGCACAACGGAGGCAATGGTATCCCTCTGTATGAAAAAATACAAAGAGATATCATTCTGGACTCGCCAGGCAACTGAGTTATAAATGAATTTGTGTCACATAATGTAGGAGACATTCCATAAAATCACACTGCATTAGGTGCACTCATTGTAGCTAACCTAAACCCCATTAAAAAATACTGTATAACGGATAAAATGGACCGGTGAGTAGTGTCGTAGTACTCAAGACCGGTCTTACATCAGTGCGCCACTCCTTGTCTTTTCGCTCTCTGTCCTCCCTACATGTAGTGCAGGCTATAGGCTCCGCCCTCATCACGCACTGATTAGACCAAGACCAAACACGGAGCAAAAACTAATCTAAACTTTTGCTACAGTGTCGGCACAGAGGACTGAGACAGTTTGCCTCATAAAAGTGCAAACGTCACGATGTGCGTTCGGGTAAATATCACTGCATATCCAGCGAGATAATGTAACTGTAGAAAAAAGTATTGTAACACATGCTTACAATCCTACTCATTTTGAAGCAGTTTTCTGTAAAGTGCAAGTGGAAGTTGGGTGAGGGTCCAAAAAGGGGTGCAGAGTGTTTCAGTACAGTATAGTTTTTTTGGCTTCGAAGCATAAATCAGCATTAATCAGACGAAATGGAGTTGCAGAAAATTACAAAGATGGTCTTGATTTGGTCTCGATGGGCTTTGGTCTCGGTCTCGTTTCGGTCTCGGCTTTTAAATGTCTCGATCTCGTCACGGTCTCGGGACCCTGTGATCTAGGACAGGTCTTGACTAAACACTACCAGTGACCACTTGCCTGCTCTGTACATAACACTTGGATAAACACAGAACTGAAAGAGTTACATCCAGGCCGCTAACATTCGCAGCTGATAACACAGATGACGGAGAGTTTATTCCCTCTTTGCCCGTTGTCCTTTCATTCAGCGATGTCTATCTCCACGTTGCTCGCATATTTCGTCCGTCTCCCCTCCTCCTCCCTCCCTGGTGCTTCCTCCAAGCCCGGCCACACTGTTTGGGCCGGCTTGAAAGAGAGTTGACAGTATTCAGAGCACCGTGACGGGGTTGACGCACACAGCACCGGACGGTCGCTATCTCTCCATCGGCAGCTGGGACAGAGGACTCGGCACATGCCCGACGCTGTCTCACGTTTCGGGGGGGGGGGTG